>QKMV01002192.1:0-13860 GCA_003287335.1 Lednia tumana
AGCGCAGAAGGTCTTTTGTTTTGTAATCCAAGGGTAGGTGGATCAAAGCCTGGCGTAGAAAGAGCTTTTTGGTCAGTGTTATTTATGCGAATTTAAATTGTTATATTATATAGAAACGGCGCTTCAATACTGCGACCCATACGCAAAAACCAACTCCTAAATAAAACTGACCAAAAAGCTCTTACCTTACCAGGCTTTGATCCGTCTACCCTTGGGGTACAAAACAAGGCCCCACTGCGCTCGACCACTGCGCCATAGAAACTATGACGGATTGTAGCCAGTATATCAATTATTATAAATATAGCCGTGAGGCAAAACTTACGTGTCCACGATTTCTACCATTTTTTAACTTGGGTATCAGGAGAGCAGGAACCAGAAGAGTATTTCGTTGAACTATGAGGGGCCGATAAGAAAATAAACTGGTTCCAATCCAAATTAATCTTCCACTAATCTCACTGTCGCAATGGTCTAGCGCGGAGGGTCTTTGTTTTGTACTCCAAGGGTAGGCGGATCAAAGCCTGGCATGGGAAGAGTTTTTTGGTCATTTTCATTTAGGAGTTGGTTTTTGGTATTGAAGCGCCGTTTCTATATAATATTACAATTTTAATTCGCGTAAATAAACTTGACCAAAAAGCTTTTCCCACACCAGGCTTTGATCCACCTACCCTTTGATTACAAAACAAAAGACTGACTGCGCTCGACCACTGCGCTATAGAGGGCTACTTCATGATTTTAGCAAGGATATTAATTATGATAAATAATGCCGTTGGGCAAAATTCATCCGCCACGATTGCTACAATATTTCAGCTTGTGTATCAGGAGAGCAGGAACCAGAAGAGTATTTAGCTCAACTTTGAAGGGCCGATAAGAAAATAAACTGCTTGCGATTCAAATTAATCTTCCGTATTAATATTAGCGTAATGGTCGAGCGCGGAGGCTCCTTGTTCTGTACTCCAAGGGTCGAAGGATCAATGCCTGGCATGGGAAGAGTTCTTTGGTTAATTTTATTTAGGTGAATATTAAAACATGGAATAATATTATTACTCCTAATACTATTTAGGACAAAATAAAACTTTCGGTGCATCCGACGCCGATGCAGCACAGTGTGATCCAAAACAAGGAACAGTAATAATATAATGGGCGTAAGCTTTAATATCATTACTACCCAAAACACTGAAATTTTTAGGGAACTTTCGAAATCTTTGAACTTAGATGGGCCACGCTTTTGAGCGCAATCCAATAATATTTTCCGTGAAATTCGCGTTTTATTATTATTAATGTGGTTAAAGGCCTATCAACCCGTAGGTTATTTAAGGCCGTTAAAAATAACGAATTAAAATACTCAGCTAATCGGTGTCATTCATGTTTTCATGTGTCATGTTTTCGGACAATTTTAGTAATTTTATCTAACTTCTAACTTTATCTTTTTATTAGATCAAACCGCAGTGCTGATTTCAATGAAACTTTTAAAATACGTTGGCAAGGTTCCAACTTAGAATTTGCCTAATTTTGAGCGCAAGTCGTACAAAATTTTGAGCATGATTTGATTTTGAGCACTAACCAATAGTTACCTGTATCCCCCTTTTATTTTACCCTAACAGGAGTCCACTTCCTGCTTCTTTTAATTTTTTGGCAAAGTTAGTGAATTTTTAGAATTAGAATTGTCTTTCCAATTAAATTGCAGTGCGGAATGCTAGAGCTCCCGATGGTGCTACTAGATTTTGCGAATTGCTACTTGGCTTTTTCGTAGAGATTCAATAATGCACTCCAGGTAAATTTCCTAGACGGTCCCATCAACAGAACCTACCTGTTCTATTCTCCTGAATTCTTTCTCATAATAAGTATGTTGGTTTTCGCGAGTTCAGCCAGATTTACAGACCATAACAAAGTGTTGATAGTAAATAGGTTTTGTCCTGATTAACATGACTAAAAGTAAAAATTCCAATTCCAATTCTATCAAACAAAAAATAAAAATTCCAATTCTGATAACGATTCCACCTGACCAAAACTAAAAATTCCAATTCCGATGCCGATTGCAAAAAATATCGATTAACTCCGATTCCGATTCCGATTTCGGTCCCTGGTTTTGGGTAGTAATGATATTATAGCTTATTTCCATTATATTTTTACCTTGTTTTGGATCACCCTGTGCTGCATCGGCGTCGAATGCACCGAAAGGTGTGATCAAATGCACTAGGTACAGTGTTTTGGGCAGTAATGATATTATAGTGTGACGGCTATCTTTACTGGCGGAACCTACCTTCGGTCGCGAGGGGGCGCAGCGGTGAGAGGTTGCCGTCAGTGGGATTTTGGGAGGCTAGGGGAGGTAATTAGGGGTGTCTATTGAACGGAAGCGTGGCTCGGGATAACCCTTAAGTGTTAGTTTATTAAATAGAAAGAGCAAAACGGCCGAGCATGTTAAAAGGCTGTACAGATTGTTGGTACTCTCATACCTGGGGATCGCGCGGCGCACCAGAGCACACAAGGGTTGATAGTCGTTCGTCGTTCGTCGCTCGTCGGGTTAATTGGGCGGCACGATGTTTCTCCGACGGCGGCTCGGTGGCAAGAGAGCGACTAGAGAGTTCCTTGGCGTATCCGACGCAGGAGGGTTAAATTGCTGCCCTTGCAGAATTGGCGCCGTTGGGCTAGGTAAGCCCGCGTAGCCTGGACGTAACGCAGGTTGCCCGATGTTCAGGGGCATCGACGGGGAACCAATAAGGAATGACATTCAGGTGCGATGTGTCGCCCTGCCAGACGGGACAGGCACTGTGGTGGTCTCTGAGGGAAAGGTTGGGATAACTGGGTACTAGGAAGGGGCCAGCCGCATGGCGTAGAAGGGATGACTCAGGGTAAAGGAAATGTCGTCCTGCCGGCGGGGATTTGTGAGTGCCCGAATATGAATATGGGTATATATGGATATGGCCCATAAATATGGGGTCCCACCGAGAGGGTGGGAAACACCCTTTCGTGACAATAGCTTATGCCCAACGTATTATTACTGACCATTTAATAAGAATACTGGCCCGGCAGTATAATTTTTAAAGGTTTTGTTTACTGGGGCAGTAATCTCATGATATTTTGTGAATACTGGGACAGTATTCCTAAATCAAATTGAGATAACTGGCCAGTAAACAAAGCATAGAACTGGTTTACTGGGGAGTAAAGATAAATGACAGTATTAATATGATATGACACCGGCATTACTGCTTGTACGTAAATAGTAACTTTTAAAAGTAACTTGAAGGAACTAGTTCCTATTGGGTAACTTTCCAGTTCCTTTTTTGGTCAGGTAACTTATCAGGTAACTAGTTCCTTTTAAAAGCAAGTCACTTAACTTGTAACTAGTTCCTTTTTTTTGGTAACTTGCCCAATTCTGGACCCATCCACCAAGAACTATAATCGAGCTCACACTACAACCATAGAAGAATTAGTTACTAGTGGCTCCTTTTTCTATGCTACAACGTATCATTTTCTTGGTGTTAATAGGGTCACTCCACCAGCTTTCATCCAGCGCTGGTTGCTCGACCATTCTATATTTTTTTAAATTCACACCATCGTTTCCCACATGTCTGAAGTTTTCAAAACCTACTTTTTCATCTGTTATGTCTACCCATTTAGAAATGACACCCCTAAAGGTCAAGACCAGCGTCGCAAAACTGGGCTTTTTAAAGATTGAGAAAAGGTGGCACTTTTCACACACCGTTCGGCCAAAGCAAACTATTTTTTCCCAGCTTGTACAAACAAGCTTTCAGGCCAGGATGTAAGAAATTATCAAATTTTGTCCAGCTATTTTCTTAATTTGAGACAAAAAACCCAATCTTTCATCTCTGCGATAACATGCTGAATGCCAGACTATTGAATTTGAGCACAATATCAATGAGGAATCGTCTCTTGAATGAATCGCTAAGCAGCGAGAGCTACAAGAGTGATGGACATTTTCACAACATTCCAATATCGCGAGATCGTCTTGATAATAACAAGAAACTGTAAAGGTAACGCAGCGAGATAGTTTCATGATCTCGGTCGATTCTGAGGACGTGGTACTGGTACCTTTATTTAGGTACATTTGACGACCCAGCATGAAAATGAATTTCTGTCTCCCCTCATAAAGAACCACGCTCTGCCACTGGTTGAAACTGAACTGAAAATCAAGGCAACCAACACAAATTTGATGCTTCACGGCATCATCCGGCATTTTTCATTTTCAACGCCAAAGAACACCAACACGCATGCCCGCACAATTTATACTTCAAAGCTCAAATACTGTTTGTTCCAAAAACCCTTCAAAACATCTTCTTTCTCGTGCCATTTAAAATTTGACTGTATTTTTGAGAAACAATTTTAAATTTATTTTGAGGGAAAAAATCTCTTTCGTTGGATCATCTCTGTAAACTAAATCAGTGCTTTTCGGTTTGCAAAAAAGCTTCACGATTACCATATGTAAGGATTAAGGAACTTAAAATATTGTTTCGACTTAGGTTTATATTTTTTATTCATCAATAAAATAGTGGGTCTGCCAAACTGCAATCTAACAACGTAATATCGCACATTCAGAGCCAGCCACCAAAATCTCTCGAAGGCAAGCATCTTTGTATGCTTCTACAATTCTGGGATTGCAAAATCAACTCCCAGAGTGACTAAGAATAAAATCCGCCTTCTCTTTCGCAATTGGTAAGGCACAGTCTTTCTCTTATTAATTCTTTTCAACGTGAAACAACTTGGTATCAACTGTGAAGCCATACGACAACTGACCAACGTCTGTATTTTTGTTATAAATACGTAGGGGGCCTTTGATTCGTCAGGTATCCACTCTCTTTGTAGTTAACTTAAATGCATGTATTGCAGTGATTTGCTCCGAGTAGCTGGTTCGGCCTAATGGCAAATTGAGCATTTTATGCTCAAATATGCATCACCTTTGGAGTGCTGAAATAGGTAACATACATTTGGTTAATATTGACTATATTTGCAAATGAACAAATTAAATCGGGCTCATAATTTGCAAAATGATAGATAGCTTACCTACGACCCCAAATCCATTCAAAGAAAGACTCCTGTTCGTTTTCTGGCTCGCGTGCTGGAATCAAAAAGCAATTAATTAGTGACTGGTGACCGATGACTGATGACCAACGACAATCTTTCATCGAGGCTTTCGCTGAAAAGTAAAAAAAACAGGGTTCCATCGGATATATCTTTTTCTTATTAAATTCTTAAGACTCATGTCTTCTGCCTAATTTCAGCACTAGTATTCAACAAAACTGTTAGTAAATGGGTTTAACTGCTGAGAACTTCTAACAAACAAACTGCCAACGTTTCGCTAACTATACTGAAAGCGTCTTCTTGAAAGCTTCTTCAAGGACTTGCCCCGAAGAAGCTTTCACTACCAATAGTTAGCGAAACGTTGGCAGTTTGTTTGTTAGAAGTTCTCAGCAGTTAAACCCATGTACCAACAGTGTTTTGATATCTTTTTCTTCTTTGGTAAGCTGCACAATGCTCCTATTTCATCACCTTACGTAATTTTTGATAACTGACGACTACCGAGCAGGCGGTCGGGTAAGGGGTCAAGGTGTTTTACCCTTTTATCTTAAAAAATAATAAAAATAAAGAGCGTTTGCCAAAAAACACTAATTTTAAAACTAAACTACTACCACCTGGCTAACTGGAATAGGCCAGGTGCGATGCTTGCATCTCGGTAAAATCGCCTTCATCCGAGATGAAGAGCGAGACATCATGCGCATACGCCGACACGACCAAACGTCGCTCCTCACGTCCGGGAAGTTTGAAACCGGACATTTTCCGTCGAACCAGCCTCATGAGAGGTTTGACGGTTAACAAAAAAAGAAACTGCAGCGACAGCAAAAAATCAAAGACAAAGAAAACTGATTCACACCATATTAGGTGACACCACATAAACAATGTAGCCAAACAGGGTTCACCTTTAATATCCTAGCAGAAATGATACATCAGTCTGAACAAAATAATAGAAAAGATTTAAGTAGGTATTGTACAGGTACCTACCTACCACCTTCTACCGACTAGCTACTAGCTAGGTGGTATAGTCTTTGCTTTAGTTAAGAGTGCACGGAATTTTGAAACGTTTTAATGACGGGGCTTTAATAATGGGGATGTCCTTGCACTTTTTATCCATGTTATCACCCCAAACATGTTATCTGTCAGAATAGATGGGACTGGCTATGTTGTCAAATATCTCGTAGACCAAGTGCAACCCTGACATGCCATATTGCTATGAAGATCTTAGGATTTATTGTGCAGGTAGGTAGACGGGTTGGGGAGGCGATTTGGTATTAGGCAACACAGCTCTGTGCTCCAGTCAGCGACCAGGTCATTACAGGCACAGCACCCGAGTTCTGTCAAATAAACATTGATTTCTTTTAACAAAGATAACCCTAATCACCTCTTGATAGGCAGAAATTCAGTGCACTCCTAACTAAAGCAAAGACTATACGTTAGTAAAACGTTCAGTTGATTAAACTACTCACGCATGGTATAGTTGGCATCAATCGCAACGTCCCCCCTTTGCTGTTGTTGCAGCGCCATCTGTCGCTGTTCACGGCCAACACTACGGAGCTGATCCAGCCTGGAATACGGAAATGTGATGTGATAATCTATCACCGAACACCCTTGCCATGAAAACAGCCAACTTCCAAGCGAACACCAGGCACATGGAACATTCTCCTGTGTACGACGTATGTTAGTTCACTTTTACACAAAATATGGCTAAGTTCAATGGCTGTAACTTGTATTTGTTCGTAACACTGCTTACTGTACCTACACTGTTTGATTGAGGAGACTTGAGAAATGCAGGAAAATGCTTGCTGATGCACCCAAAATGTATTTCTTTGCAAATCACAGATCAGGTTGGGAAGCCACAATTCGTTTTGCACATTTTATAATATTCTCTCAAACAAAAGCTAACCCTTATAATTCAAGCGATATGCTGATATACAAAGGCCAAGAAAATAAAAATATTGTGAGCTTAAAATCCTTCTTCCATTGTTTTATCTCAAAATTTAGGAGTTGTCTTATATTCGAAGCAATGTCGTAGGTAATTACCATTACCAAGTATCAACAAGTTTTCAGAATTGGTTCTTACAAGTGAAAAACATGTTTCTTAAACTATTCGGGAAATGTATAGATTCATAAAAGCTTACTTGTTTGCGAGAACTTCTGGACGATTCTCCAAGTCCGCTGATGTTTGCCCACTGGGATTGTTTTCGGGCGACGATTCACCTGCAGTTTGGTCCACTGCAGATTTTGCCAACAGCTTAGACGAGTTTTTCATCTCTTCGTTCATGCGAAGAGCGACAGATAGCCTAAGCTGCAGTGTGTCTCTTTCTTCGAGGAGCTGCCACCCAACAACAATAATGTTACCTAACATGTATGATACATTGTGAGAAATGGATGGGGAGAGATGGGTTCTTCCATGCCAAATCAAACAATTTTTTGGAAACTTTAACCGCCACCTCTCATAATTTGACGATACTTGGTACGATTGTAGCCCCAAAAAACTAAATAGCATGCATATATGTTTTTGCCTCTGGGTCAATCTGTGTTCCAAATTTGAGTGTGTCCGTAATTTTGCTATCACTGTTAGCTTCGGCCCTAATAAAGTTACGGATCTAAAAGAAAAACGGAATCAAATCTTTTGCATACATCTGAATAAAAATTTTTCGTAACAAGAAAACCAACATAACCCCCGTCCCCGGCCCACACCACACCCTTTTATAAGTTTACCCCTCCTAAACTTCCAATGCAGTTTAATTTAATTCTGAAAAAAGCAAGTATTGTTCATTAACGTCTTTAGAGCTCATGAACCAATTTTTGGAGTGGGACACCGGTATGTTCTCCCTCACAATTTTGAATGAGTTTATAAAAATGTATGAAAACTGGTTTTCGGAAGTCCAAGGGAAACCTAGACTTTCCTGCCAAATAATAACAAGCTGAAAGTTTCCGGAAACGTCCAGATAACGTCTAGAAACATTATGCCCTACGTTTAACCCCTCCTACAAACCTACATTGGAAGTTAAGTGGGGGTCAATTTAACAAGGGGCGAGGAGGTTATGTTGGTCACCTTGTAAGGAAAACATTGTGTTTAAATATATCTACTTGAAAGCTTTGATTTTGTTTTTGTTTTAAATCCGTGCCTTTATAATGGCCGCAGCTTATAGCGATAACAACATGACGGGCGCACTCAAATTTGGAACCCTTTCCCCTCTCAAGCCCTCCGTATCTCGGGACGCGTTTGACCTACAGACAAAAAAAAGGATAATATTTAGTTTTCTTGTGGCTTCAATCTTACCAAGTTCCGTTAAATTCTGAGAGGTGGCGGTCAAAGTTTCCAAACAATCGGTTGAATTTACATAAAATAACCAACTTGTCACTTTTAGTTTTTAATTTGAAATTGACGCTTTGAGCTGGCCGTGGTAATTTTCGCGTAGAGGCATTCGCTGACTGTGATCCTGTTCTAGTGCACCAATTTAAAATGACGTCATTTGATCTTGTCACAACTCGCAAGCTGCACTGGTCTTGACGATAGCTGAACTGGTGTAGTTCGGTGCAGGGCCAGCAAACAGAGCTAATGTTTCATTAGCTGTTATTTAGAAAAGTTGGCAACATTGACCCCGAAGAGCTTCACGAATTCTCGACCAGGGTCAGAGAAAGACTTTCACATGAAAAATAAACAAAGCTACGCAAAACATAAGTGCCCACAAAGAATAACATTCCCCTGAATTTCAAGCTTAAAGCTTCTTTAGTATTTAAGTATTTAAGTGTCTCACTTAAATAATGCCCAATTGTACTGTGTTTAAATGTTAAACTGCTCGGAAATTGTTGGTATGAACAAAAAAAAAGCATTCATTTTGGTACTCATATACAAAAGCTATCGGAATTTCCTCTGCATTCTATATTTTTCTATAAGTTGAGTGTTGTCTAGAAGGTACTGCAGTTATGAATTGAAAGCTACAAGAAATGTATTTTTACCGTCACATAATAAATTTTTATTTGGAATTTTAAAGACTTTCAGAGCCGTTGTATAGTGATGTTTTATTATTTTCGGTTTGTGCTCTGTACATATTTGGACAACTTGTATGTTGACGACGTTTCGCCCTTGATGGCACGGACATCTGACGTGACTGAGTCCACCTGAAGATTTCCGTGCCATCACGGGCGAAACTTCGTCAAAATACAAGTTTTCCAAATACGTACAGAGCACAAACTGAAAATAATAACACGTCAAATATGTAGTTGTGTGATGCGCGTCAAAGTTTAAAGGTTCCAGCCCTATTTGATGAGGATACAATTGGATACAGGTAACAAGATTGATGGTTTATCAGGTATTACCTGCATCAGCTCGATGGTCAATTCATCGCAGCGCACCTCCTTCTGATGCAGCCTGTAGAGTGCGTGATCAAGCTCGTCTCTCTCATCATCACTCCGTTGGTCGTTAAAGCTTGGCGAATGGGCGCTGCCAATGGACGGGGCGGAAAGAGTAGAGGAAGACTGGCTCCGATCGCGAGACGGATCATCTTGCACCGCTTTCAGCAGGTGGATAACATTGAGATGTTCTTTCAGCTCCTGCGTCAAGTCTTGAATCTCAGCGTTCTTTATTTCTACGAGGGTTTCCAAAGTAGTCCCATCTCTGTCCCGAGCGAGGAACTTCGAATTCACTTCCAGCAGATTCTTTTCTTGTTCCAGTAAGACATGTGACAGCCGGTTAGTTTCGTACACTCGAGAGGAAAGGTCCAGTTTTAAGCTGTCGATTTCTTCGTTCAACGATTGTTCCACTTTCATAATTTGATGAAGTTCGTTTGTTGTGTTGAACACGGTGGCTTTCAAGTCTAATATTTCCATTTCTCGGGCTTCTAATTCGTGTTCCACATTTTCGCAGTGACAATTTATATTTGAAAACTCGGCATGCAGTGTTGTCAAATTCATTTCTAAGTCTGAAATCTTTAGATCCTTGCTTTCCTCCAAGTCTGAACTTATCTCCACAAATGTCTCATCGGATGTCATCGTCGTCTTCTCGTTAGTGGCAGTGTTGATGATGCGATTGAGTTCAGTAAGTTTGCTCTCTTTCTCAAGCAAAGCCTTATTGTTCCAATCTACTTCTTCTGCCAATCTTGCTTTGTCTTCTTTAAGCTCACTCAATTGCCACAATAACCCCTCCAGTTTGGTATTCATTTTGTGATTTTCAGACACAATGGTATCTTTCTCTGCTTTCAGCGCTAGCACTTCCTTCTCTAGACTGCTAATCTGAGATGCAAATTCAATTTCCATCGTCTGATCCAGGCTGTTGGAGGTGGCTTTAAGCTGGGAAGACAAGGTTTCATTAGATGACTTCAACTCCTTCACTTTCTTCACTAATTTTCCGCTGAATAGTTGTGCGTTTTTCAAGTCGTCAAGTATCTGCGCCTTCTGCGCCTCGAGCTCACTGATTTTGGTTTCTAGCAACGTGACGGAATTGGAAGTTTGGTTTTGGTGCTGCTCCTCCAGAAGGACATCTTCGGAGCCCCACCCCCAGCCTTGTTCCGCCTCGTCAGGTTGCACCAAGACGTGGGCTTGCGCTGCGCTAATAATGCTGCTGACTTCCTTCCAACACACCTCTTTCAGCGCACCGCTTTCGGAAAGTAAAGCCTTCAGCTGCTCGTACTTCGCCATTGCTTCTGATAGCTGGGAATGTAAAGCTTGTTCTGTTACCATCCAATTTTCCATGTCTTTCTTCGAATGTTGCCAAGCCCTTTCCATGTCTTGAATACAAACCATCAGCTCTTCAATTTGCGTCGATTGCTTGACAGTCGTAGAATTCAGCTCTTCCACTTCTCTTTCCATGGTGTGTTTTTCATCAGTTAGTTGATCACACTTAGCTGCCAAAGCTCGTCGTTCCCCATCACATTGATCAAAGCGAGAACAAATCAACTCAAGATTAGTACTAGACTTTTGTAACTCTTCTATTAGCTGGTTACTTCCTTGCTCGAACCCAGCAGATGACCTTTTCAATTCACCTTCCAAAGTGTTGACCTTATCACAAGCGATTAAATATTCCCGTTCTAAAGAAGTTAGTCGATCGTTTTCAGCACGCAATGTATCCAACTTGTTTTGAGCTGTTCCCAATGTCTTTTCGAGTTTAGTTACTTGAGATTGAAGCTCTAGCACCGTTTCATTAGATTCCTTCCCGCTTTCTTCTTCATACTGAAGTTTTTTGCGCAATGCTTCAATGTTAACAAGTAGCTCGGCCAATCTTTGTTCCAACGAGAATTGGACTGATGATGCGTCTTGAACACTCCTTTCCGATTCTTGATACTTAATACGGAGTGATTCGTTTTCAGCCCGCAATTGTTTCTGCAATTCCTGATTGTCGTCCAAGGTTTTTTCAAGACGCTGAACTCTATCCCTCGTTTTATTCAGATCCGAATCTAGAGCTTCGCATACAGCCTCTTTTTCATACAGCTTAGCTTCATTTGCTGCCAAAATCTGCTGGAATCTTCCTTCGTTTTCGACAATCAGCGTTTGAGCCTGGTTCAAGTAACCTTCAAGTCTGGATCTATGCTCTGCCCCGGTCTTGGCGGTCATCTCACACGAAGCATGTATCTTTTCTAGCTCGGCAATCTGCTTCAGATGCTTGGCATTCTCCTCTCCAATGCTACTTCTTGACAGCTTCAACTCCTTATCATGGCTCTCTCTTTCTTGCAACAAGGTTGCAATGTAACCTTCACTTTGTTGCAAGACTGATTTAAACTGATCCAACTGTTCTTTTTGCATTGAAAGCTGACTGGTTACCGCAAGGATGGTGTTTTCAGCTTCGGTTAACTGCAAGGCACTTTGCCCTTTGAACTGATGGAATTGTTGCTGCAAAGCATGGTACTCATGCGTGAAGTCTTCCAGCTTGAGCTTCTCAACTTCCCATTCAGCCAGAAGCTCTTGCCTGTTGGTACTGATCTCTTGTCTTGCAACGTTCATCGCTTCCTTTTCTATCTTCAACTTGGAAATGTAATTATCTTTGTCGTTGATCGTTGTTTGCAATACCTTGACATTCTCTTCGTAACTCTTTAACTGTAGCGTTCTTGCTTTCAGATTCGCCGCCAGCTTCTTAATCTTGTCTAATTGGGTCGAATGTTTGGCAGTTGAATTGTGCAAGGCTGCATTCTTCTGTTCTAGTGATGCTTCTAGTGTCTGTATATTGGAAGACAAAGTCTTGATGCGCTCGTCTTTGCTAACTAGCTCAGACATTCTAGCCTCGAGTTCAACTCTAGTCTCCTCCATCTCTTTTTGAAATGCAAGTAATTCGCTTTCCTTTGCTGACATGGTAGTTTGGTAGTCGAAAATTTTGGCCTGGAAATGGTCATGATCGGATTTTAACTGTTTGATCTGTTGAATGCATTCATCTAAAGACGAACTTCCTACTAGAGGGAACAGTTTCTTTTCCATCAGCTTGATGTCTACTGATGGCTTATCGGCAGCCTGCTTCTTGGTCTGAGTAAAAACTGTTGAACGACTTTGCTCCAAAGTTTGAGTAGCAACCGATGCATACTTCTGGCCCAATGCTGTAGCTTCAGCTGAAGCTGCAGCCTTCTTCCTCTCCAAGGCCATAAATCCTGTAGCCAGCTCCAGTATCTCTAATTCTACCGTTTGTATGGCGGCCTCCACCGTTTGCAGCGTACCGGCGACATTCCCTTGTTCAGCTTCTGGCTCTGAGACTTCGAAAACTATGTCATCTAATGTTTGGATCGCCATATCCATTGTCTCGAACAATGTTTGCGTACAAGTTTCCGTTACATCCCCATTCACCGTTTGCGTGGCCATTATATTTGTTACACATTGAGGAACATACTCAAGTTCTGCTGTTTTCTTAACAAGCATGTCTTCTAGGTTGGCTTTCTCCTTTGTCATAATGTCAATATCTTCTTCAAGTTGAACGGATTTTAGCTCTGCTAAAACCTTGTGCTGTTCCATTTCCTGAAGTTGGTTGGTGATTGAAGCGATACGCTCTTCTAGGGCATTTTTCTCTGACTCGAGAGCTGGGAGCATAGCCAGTTTTAGCATTGTTTCTTCGAGAAGGGAGTCTTTGGATTCCAACTCGGCTTCAAGATGTGCGATTCGTTCAATGAAGTTACTTTCTGAAACTAAGATGCAACAAATTGAAATACACTCTTACATGCCAAGTAGATAAGATCAGCACTTGAGATACGTGTAAAATACCTAGCCCACGTACATCGAATCAAATAGGTAAGAAAGAACGCTCACAGAGCCACGGCTAAATTTCCGATCAATTCCCACACTCTGCTTATCAGGCTACATTTAGTTACATTTTCAAAGTTTTTATACCCACTAAGCCAAAGATTGATGGAAAACACTCGTAATATTTTCATAAAAAGCACAACCTTTTGGTCAAATCAAAACTTCGGCCGCCTTCAGCTGATACAAAGGAAAAAACAAGAAACAAGGAAAACAAACATAATTACGGAAACAAAACAGTTGAAAAATTACATTTCAAAATAACGATACTAATAAAACAACAAAAACAACAACCACCACCACAGCAAAAACAAAATTAACAATAAAATTAACAACAACAACAACAACAACAACAACAACAACAACAACAACAATAACAACAACAACAACAACAATGCAAGGATATCGAAACTTGAGCCAACCATTCTTGACCAAGGGAAGCCAGAGAGGAGGCAAAAAGGAGCTTGATTGTCTGACAAAGCTACTTCAAGCTGCTTCTATTTTCTTTTCCTCCCATCCCGTGCCTTGGCTAACATCCCACTTTGGGAACAATCACTCGAGTGCATGTTATCCCAAGTATCGCCATGACTCATGGTTCACCAGCCTTCCTGG
>QKMV01002193.1:0-13860 GCA_003287335.1 Lednia tumana
TTCTTGCTGTCCAGAGGTTGATGTCAAGGGGAGTGAAGCTACCGTACCAGCTTGAAGCCACTGGTTCTTGCTGTCCAGAGGTTGATGTCAAGGGGAGTGAAGCTACCGTACCAGCTTGAAGCCACTGGTTCTTGCTGTCCAGAGGTTGATGTCAAGGGGAGTGAAGCTACCGTACCAGCTTGAAGCCCTGCAACCTCTCTCTCGAACAGAGCTGGGTCAAAGCTGTGGTGAAGAGTCAGCCATCTAACTTCTGACCCATCGCAATATTGCTTAACTTCAGTGATCTCACGCGAACTGGTGTATCCAGCATGCCACACCGTTTGGGTGTATTTGTTAAAAACAGACATTTCGTTACGTTACGTTAGGTGTTGTGATTTGTGAACTTCTGAGTGCTATAATGTTGGAATTGGTTGAAATGTCATTTTTGGATGGGATATGCGAATCTGGTGAGTGTCTGCCGGCTCACCTGCGGCACGGAGAAGACCAGGGACACGGTCCACGCCAGACACACCATGGTCCGTGAGCGCCGCGATGACCACGACCGATACGTCGACGGCGAGCATATCGCCCGGTGTCGGTCGACCGCCGTCGCCACCAGCAAGTACGAAATCGAGTACGGGCCCAACGTCTGGCCGAACTTGACCGTTTTGCACAGCGCCGACCCTCCCGCGAATCGATACGTCACTTTCCACAAGAGTTGCGGCAAAACGTTCATCAACGCCGTCACCAAGTCGGCCAGCGTCAAGTGGAGAATGAAGAAATAGATTCGCGAAAACTTCTTCTTCTCGGCGCGGCGCCGCCGTGCGAACAGCGCGATCAGAACGGCGACGTTTCCCAAAATGGACGCGACGAAGATGATAGCTAGCGTAGCTATCTCGACGATTGCAATGACGTAGAGATCTGGATGCTGTTGCGTTGGCGTTGGCGTTGGCGTCGTCCCATTCGCCAGCGATGTGTTTCCAGCCAGGGATGCGTTCATAGCGCTGTCGTTCTGGTCACTCGAATATGAGACTCAGCGCTGCCAATGCGGCGAGGCGTGCACGCGACTCGCAGCGGCTGCGGAATGCTCTGCTTCAAAGAAGGTCATAAATCCATTTCCCTCGATCTCAATAATTGGTGTATAATTATCGTGCACTTTCTTCCTCGGGCTGTTTGAGTTTCCCTAAATGGACGTTTGCTTCATGCGCTTGTACGGCTCAAAGGGGACAGCGACAAATGCGTTCGCCGAGTCGAAACAACCGCCGTGTGATGGACACGCAGAGTGCACAGCGTGATGCAGTTTATCTTGACACAATCAGCGAACACGACCGCGTCAGCGCACACACGATCGTTCCCACGTGTTAATTAATTAGGACACGCTGGAACTTTTTGTTCGCCATGTCCCAACTGCTCGCTGCGAAGTCGACGAGATGCGACTAGGAAATACGCATCGACTGGTCTCGGGGTGTCTTTTTATGCACGCTGCGGATTGCGCCACTGCAGATTCTTCTAGTTTGCATATTGCTGCAAAGAGATCGTGAGTTCGCTGTCAACGAAATGAAACGGAAAGGTAATTAACTTTCTTCCCACATACGCCGAGACTAGCGCGTCCGAGTTGCACTGGTGAGTGAGTGGCAAAAGCGGATTCTTGGACAACCGCTCTAAGATATTCTAGCATTCGAACAAGCTCATTTTTATCTGGGTTTAAAGCGGCTTTACTCATGAGGAAGTACAGAGCATGCTCAACGAAACTTTGGGGAATTAGAGTGGATTTCTTAGCATTCAAACCCAGTATATACTTTTTTTTTAAAGTAGTGCTAAGATTAGGAGATATACATGAGTTTAAAGAATACGATATATTCTAGCATTGCAGTTAGCGCTCCAGGTTGTAAATTCCACCTTGCCAGCTGAAATGTACAGTTTTCGCTTTACATAATGCCATCTGATGTGTTTTGTAATGATATCGATCGAGATAACGATGACGCGAAACTGATATCTCATAAATAACGTAACAGTTTAGAGTCTTTGCCTTTGTAGTTTGATATTATGCCTTTGTCTTTGTGTTGCCCAGCGTAGAAGTCAAATAAAATAAGCTACTCACGTACGCTACAAGGAGCATTTAAATAAAAAGACATGCCCGGCTGCGTGTAGCATAAGATTGTTATTATATCGAGTCAAATATCTACCTATAATTGGATTATAATATTGTGTCGCAGCGAGCGTGGGTCTGCTGTAGTGACACTCCAAGAATTCAGTCCTTGAGTCCGAGTCGAGACAGAAACGGTAAACGTCTTTATCGTTGTGCTCCCAGCAGCACAGCTAATGAAATCAGCGATCTATCTTCTACGTAATTACATTCTCGATCGTGATCAAGACGACATGAGACGGAGTGAGGGAAATAATTCCATTCGCTGCAGCCGGTCTCAAACTTCGGCATGGACGTAGCTCATATTACATCCATGTTTATAAAAGCGAAGCATTGCCAAGAAATGAAACGCAAGTAGGTTCCTGTTTTTCTAAAAAAAAATAAAAAAATCATCGCCTCTCACTCAATTGATTGGCCTAGCTTTTAATAATTGCTAAAACTGTGTTTCGAAATATTAAAAAAACCTCATGCTCCAGAACTGCAGACTGTGTAGCAAGCAGGCAGGGGTGGTGAAATAGCGGCCAGCTTGGGCGTAATTTCATCGGTCCTCCAAGAAGGTACCGAGATCGATAAAGAAGTTTCTTCCACGATCTTGTGCGTTTTTGTGATAGTCACCACTCACCAGTAAAATTCCCGAATTAGCGATCCCTCTCAACTTACAATGTCACTGCATTTGCTTGGGTGGTGGGAAAAGGGAACTGAATGCATTTTGGACGTCGTACAAATTAACCACTGAGTGAAAACTCCTCGAGTAGCAAACCCATGAAGGGGTACGTACCCCACAATGGGTTCGCTTTGGGTTTGGATTTAGATGTGATACCCAGATATTACCACGAAGAAAACGATCGAGAACCCGGAAAGCCCAACAATTTGTCACTTTCTTCCTTTTACCTGGCATATTAGATGAAATTTTATTGTATGAATCATTTGCACAATCAGTTGAATTAATCGAAAAACTTCAGCCATAATTGTGTTACTGGCGTATAAAAAGTAAAATAAATAATTGGCATTGCTTTCAAATGTGTTGCCTCAGACGTAACTATTTCCCCACCACTTTTTGCAAAAGCAGCAAGCTTGAGCCTGGCAAGATGAGAAGGGAATTTATCCTATAGTTTCCTATAGTTCCTATAGTTTCCTATAGTTCCTATAGTTCCTATAGTTTCCTATAGCTCCTATAGTTTCCTATAGTTCCTATAGTTCCTATAGTATCCTATAGTTCCTATAGTTTCCTATAGTTCCTATAGTTCCTATAGTTCCTATAGTTCCTATAGTTTGTGAATTTTGCTGAGGGGTATCAAAGAAAAGCACGAGACCAGGAATGCCACCCTTGTAGGTCGAACTCAGACCTCCCGATTACAAAGCAGACGGCATGAAGTTACTCTCACTGCGTGGGTCTTTCAATCTAGATGCTTTCTCACTGTCCATGTAGAACTGATAGGGAGCAAGACATTGTACCTAGCAGGGGTTGATTCTCGAAAAGAATCCCCAGCATGACCGTAGAACTGTATTTTAATTCCAGTGCACAATAATAAAAGTTATCTTTGTAAGTGTTTTTTATGATCACCTCCTAAAATAAATGGATTACTACCGTAATAGAATAAAGGTTAAAATAAATAAAAGTGCCAGTCGAATATATCAATCAAAGAAAGCTTACACAAGTACCAATTTAACTAAAATGTCATTGCTAAAAACAATAAATACAAAACTACCCAATGCATCTAAAAAAGATAATGTATTATCATCTGAGATAAGCCCAGCTATAGATCATAGATGCATTGTTTCCTAGAAAATCTCCAATGTGACATTATTTCAGGAGTTGGCTTCCTGTATTGGAATAGGTAGGATGAAGGTTACCTCCCAGAAGTTTTTTGGGTAGAATGGGTATAATACACACAAAAATTACCACTGAATAACGAAAACCTACATTATATTTATTGACTTTGCTCATAAAATTACTTAACCTTCTTTATGATTAACAGCAAGAGAAGTAACGGTAAACCTGAGCTAAGATTCATCGCCTTCCTCCTTGGGCTTGTGTACAGGTGGTCGGCATTCCGGGTATTTGTCCGTCAGAAAACTCCGGATTTCTCCGTGCTCTGCCAACATTTGCACCTTCACCTGAAATAAGCGATAAAATATCCCACTAATTAGCGTACCGTTTTCAATACATCGTGCGTTAACGTTCATACCAGACTGTAGCTAGCTATCTATATTTTCCTTCAAGTAAAATGCTCAGCCTTACGAGATGCCTTTATTTTCTTCTCTTTTATTTGGAACAAGAAGAGTTTTTCAAAGGCTTTGGCCAACAACTTACTTGGTAATGATTCCGTTTCTTTTCTGCTTTCCTCATCGACAGTTCCCAAGAAGGTAGTTTTGTGTAGAATGGTGGGAACTTCTTTCTTTTGAGAACAATTCGATTACCCATCACATACTAGACACAGAAAAGCATAACAGGCATTAGCTTCGGCAAAAGGCATTGCGTGTTAATAATTCCGATGTGGCAAGAAATTGAATGAAATGTTCCTACTTGAGACAGGTCAAGAACTTCATCGGTTTTGATCTCCTCTTTCGTTCGGCACTCGGTGGGAGAGGCAACGACTTCGGGAAAATAGCCGTTTTCTCTGCGCAACTCCACCAAGTGAAGTTTCTTTGATTCCGCCAGTTCGGCATGAGTTTTCTGTAAATTACCGTCAAGTTGTTACTAGCATAGTCTTGACAGCGGGCAGATTTTACAAGCCGAACGCCAATGTCCGTGGGTCTTCTTCGTTTTGGGTGAACTGGTTGGGGTTAACCAAGTGGGAACAAAATTGCCCTGGCAAATCGGGGGTGTGTTGCTATGAGTAGGACAGCACACTTCAAGATGCATAGGTTTCCCATACCAATGCTCAGAGCAGCCCATAGATTAGTTTCTTATGGATCCGTAACTCAGAAGTAGGTAACGAAATTCCAAGATATTGCCTGAGGCACGGCTGGTTTTTAACTTCTAGGTACCATGACAACCTATCCAACCTTTTCCTCTTCCAAGCCTTCCCTAAAACAGTTCCTTCTCCTACGTCCCTTCTTGAAACAGCATGACACAAATTTAGACGGATTCGTCTTAGCACTCAAAGTTCATAGCTTCCGCCACTATTTCCATAAAAAAAACCTTTGGCCGTTGAGGCCAGGCTGGATTCCGAACACAGCTCTACACTCATTTTGTTGTTCGACTATTCTACAACAACTTCTCGTTGCAAGGAATTGATAAAGTACATGAACGTTAGCGGGATATAAAGGTTAAAAATTCTTTCGGCTCACGTCCATTCCAGTTTGTTGAACAGTTTTTTTGGGGATATATAGCCACTTGCGATGCCAGATTTTTCCCAACTTTGTAGCGTAAATTTGTTACGCTCGATCACAAGGCACGTTTTGGGATTTTCTAACCCAAAATCAAGATCTGTATAAACTGGCACTTGCTGAGAGTTTCAGTGATTCGGCGCCCTTTGATGACAATCATAACTTTACCGCAGTACTTTACGGTTAGACTGCAAATGAATCATTCGTTTGTACCGTTCGGTCTGCTGGCGTTACTTTAGGAAATATGAAGACCAATACCTGCTGCAAGAGGCCCAGGAAGAAGCCTTTGACTATGTGCTGCAGGTTGGTGGGACCTTCGATCTTGGCGTGGAGGTCTTTGATCCCCACCACCTCGCAGATGGTTTTTATAGCTCGGTGGCATATCAGCCCGTAGCCTTCAGGCTTCTTGCTCACAAAGATCTTTGTCTTGCCGAACTGCGTGAAGAAGTCGTGATACACTGCAGTAAACAAGCACGAATTAGCCTCAAACAGTCCATACTAGAATTACGTACAGAACAGATATTGCACAAACAATTTCATTCTTCTCTAGAATACTAATAAGTAGTTGGTAGTCGTTCACTGGATAAAAACCAGTCTATAAACATTCAGAATTAATCTTTCCAGTTTTCAGAGTGACCGGTCTTTAGTTTTTTCTTGTTTTTAAGGCAGCAAAGTCTCCATTTTCAGTTCTACACTTTTCTTTTCTTTTAGATTTAGATCACAGGACAGTGTCATTTCATTAATTCTATTATATTTTCAGGTTTCGGTGCTTTCTGTCAAGGTAATTCCCACGTGAATGTTAAAATTCACGTCCTGAAACTTTCGCTGTGTAGGGACCGGTCTCGGACTTAAGTCGTACGGATGGACTCAGTGCTCACCGGCCGATTCCTAGTTTTATTATAGTTATAGTAAAGTATAGTTTTATAGGCTGATAGCCAAGGCTATAGCCATGATAAATGATGATACCTACCTACTGTTAGCTCAGTCGAAATTGGAATAAAATCCTCTCACAGTAGCTTGATCTATTTTGGCTTGATCTATTTTGGCAATACTATCAGGTAATTCCTACCTAAATTCACACACCCACAACCTTAAAATGCTGCATCTTTCTTTTTGCACAGGACTAGTTTTTTAATTTTTGAAAACAGACCAGTCGGTGACCGATTATGACAATTGGTAACCGGTTTCAAATACTTCAGGTCGGTTTCATCAGGTTATAAATCTACCAAACTGCTGATCCCAGATACACCGCCATCTACTTCGGTGATACGTCACTCTCTACTCAGTTAGGGAAGCCACCCTTGCTAACTATCTAACCTAGTTAGACCTAACCTAACCTAGATCCACCCTATCTAACTAAAAAAGGCTTACCTGTGTGGTTGTTGTAAATGTCGATGAACATAAGCTTCTGGCCAGAGCGGTTCTTGGCTTTTCTCAGAGCAGCTCTTGTTTCAACGGCTTTTCCCAATGCAAAGCCAGCCATCCCGTTACCGTTTCCCGTCACAACAAACACGCTTAGACTGCGTTTCCGGCCAAAGTTGCCTTTCATGTTGAAAACAGTTTTCATCTCGAGTACTTTGGTGTCAAACCCTTCAAAGGTGTCTACAAACACAGAAATAGCTCTGTCAGTATGATCATACTTGAGCCTCAAGGCTTCAGTTCAATGCTGAGACATTATAATTTAGTAATAAACAGTTTCCCTTCAGATTTCTATTCAGACGATGTTTAAGACGTAATGGCACGTGCTTTCTTCGGGCAGCCGCAAGCTGGTTAGCCAACTTGTGACTGTGTAGATTGCGACTCGCACACTTTGGCCAACTAGCTTGCGACAGCCTGGAGATAGACGTCTCTTCACATACGAAAAGTTGTGCGAGTGCAAATCGGAAGCAAAACCACGAATATTTTCATTTTAATTTCTTCCCTATCGGCATCGATTCCATCATTCTATCTCAGAAAATGTTTTGAAATTTAAATGATAGGTGAACTGGAATGGCATGCGGTAATTTTTGTAATAAACCATGAAACCGTGCAATATATCATACCTATGCCCTACAAAGTACAAACTCATCATAACAAATTACAAGTTTTAGAACTTTCGTCTGTTACAACTTACAAAGACTTCAAAAATTGCGATATGAGCTGGCCATGCTAGATATGATTTAAAAGAAATCGTACCTTCTCCTACAGCGTCTGGTGCTCCAATGCTACGTCCTGGCATTTTTGTTCCCGACCATCCACGTTCTATCGGCGACAAGCGCAGAGGCCGGAAAGCCCCCATTTCATCCCGCATCTTGATTATTTTACTAAGCCTGTCTGGGTCTTCAGGCAATTTCTGTTGCGTCACAAGCTCCTTACCTCGAAGCACTTGCGCGTTCAACCCCGGCCACACCATGTTGGCTTTGCCTGAGAAAAATAAATTTACCTAAGTTACAGAAATTTTAAGTTCACTGCTCATTGCATTGATGCATGTAGGTATGGTAAAAGAAATATATATATATAACAAATACTAAAAAATACTGAAAGATTGAATGACAGTTTAAACCTCTCAGCAAAAAATTGATATGTAATGCTTACTACCTTAAATAAATACCCGGCAATAATAATGCCTTAGTACATACCAACTCCAATAACTTGGCCTTTATTCAAGTTTTTAGCGGTTTTTCTTCCGACGCCTTTACCACGGCCTCTCTTTTTACCAGCATTACTGACACTTATCACTCCTTTCCACAAATCTTCTGCTGGAACTGTAAAAACAAATGTGCAACTCATTAACTCAAGTAAATAATTACGCAAACAAAGCATGAATACACGAATAACATGTGAATTCTTACGTTTGTTGAAGAAACTTGTGTTCCGGTGTAAATGTAACGTGATAATGTTATTTGCCGAGCACAGAAGTGGTTGATTCCTTGAAGGAGGTGTTAAGTTTCTGTGTACGGAACAGAACTGTCTGGATCCACCTTAACAAGTGGAATTCAGCTAGCTTAGAATCACAATAATTGGTTTGCAGCGGCATTAACGCTATTCCAATGGTTATTTCATTTAAATTAAATATCAAACAATGTCGTTCATAACCTTACTTACCACTCCGAAGAAATTCCACAAGAATAGGATGTCCCCTTCTAACAACGCTAGACAGCATTTTATTTAATTTTAAGCGCAGATTACTTCGTGTATGGCACGGTTAGCAGTGGGAAAAACGGAATCAACTATTAAAACAATTTAAAAATTTAAGCACTGCGATAAATGGGAGCTGCCATTTGCATATACACAGCCTGCCTGCTAGTTCGAAGCCTATTCTGCCGAAGAAGGCGTTGCACTTCAATTTTTGCTTTCGAAGTCGAGTTGACAGATCCAAACGTCAGAAAGTGATTCACAATTCATCGTTTTTATTTAAATGACGCAGAAGCGTGAAACCTGTGATTTATCAATTTTGTTACAGTTACGCTTTTCTCACGAATCAACGCTCATTAATCATCATAAAATAATTTCTCGTGATGGTCAACTTGAGAAATACGGAAAGTGGAGTAAGTTTTTAGGTTATGCTACCTTCTACGACTTAATTTTATTTTTTAAGTATGGTTTTACCATTGATAATATATTTTTATTTATTTGTTATTATTTTTAAGTTAGACCTATTTAATGTGAGAGTAATGAATTTTACACTTTTTAATTAGGGTGGAATGTTTATGGGCAATTCTTTGATCGAAGAGCGCGACACTGAACCAATTCTTGGACTGGAATTGCCGAAGTTTAAGCCCTTAAACACCATTTATGCCGCCACATTGCAACTGATCATAGTAGTACGTTAAAAAATGAAACATTTTGTATGTTAACAAATCTGGGGTTAGTGTTAATACCAACCAATACAATAAAATTTAATTTGCATACCTTCTCTGTAGGTGAGCATTGTCATTGCTGGCATTATAATGGGGAAATCTTGGCCAAATGACAGAGCTCAGTGTGAACCATACTTCATTCTACTTTACATACATGCCGGGTTCTGGTTCATTTCGTTTCTTATTCACCATCATTTAACACTGACTCATGAGAAATTGAGAATGAATGGCTATTTGCAATTTTATAAATTGACAGGATGTCATATTAAAGCACCAATGCATCTGGTATCAATATGTAAGTATTCTATTTTTCTGTGATTTTTAGATATTCTTATCTTACTGCTATAGTGATTTTGGAAGCTTGATACTGACATATTTGTGATTTTACTTTCTTTAAACCTTTTCCACTTGCTTTTCCAAGTTCCAACATGCTCTAGCATTTCTACATGATAATTGTATAGATCAAAGCTCTAAATGGCTAATATTTGCTTTCTAGGGAATGCTGTCCTTCTAGTCATTAGTTCTTTAATCCATCAACTGTATGAACATTTTGAAGAGGAATGTAAAGGAACAGGTTTTTTCAGCCCACTGAATTATTTAACAGTCATCATCGCTGTGGAAGTATTTACACTTTCACCTTTCCTTATGTCTTATATAGGTAAGTAAAAGATTTTGAAGATTTCTTACAAAAAACTCAATAGTACTAGCGTAATAGCTAGTATAACTTATCTAATTTTTTCATGTCAAGTTTAGTCCAGGTACTACAGTAGAACTGGTAGTCCCTACAATTTACCAGGGCACCGTTTTTGGGGTTATTCACTGAAATTCAACAGCTCAGTCTTCAAATTAACAATGTGCTTGAACTTCTCATACATATGGTACCTATATTCATTCTTAATCTCATTAATTAACAAGTATCACAAGTTGAGATTTTTTTTTCAGACAAAGTTTGGAAATTCAACAAACGCAAACATGCGCCTGACGTGTTGCAAGAAGAAATGATGACAAATTTCCAAGCGAATCAATTTGATGGTGATTTCAGGTACTTATTTCTGATTATCAAGCAACTCTGTTAGGCATGTAATGCAGCCGTTAGTTAGGTTATGAAGCAGTTAGGCAGTAACATAGGACCGGTTTTTCAGTGGTCCACGAAGAACGTAACAGTCTGTTAACAAGTTAATCTGATTGGCTGTTGCCATGGTACTAACAAGTTAATGGACTACCGTTAGATTTTTAACAAACTACTGACAAAGAAACCTGGTCCTAAGTCTAGATTTCCAAAAGAAAAATGCTCTGAAATTGCAGAGATTTTTCCTCTGTATTAATGTTTAGTTAATCAGGCACGAAGCGTGAGAAATATTTCCATCCTTAGCATTCAAAAATCGCTGATTTGCAGAAAACCCTAGCAAATTTTGTAGTATTTTTTTCATGGAAGCACTTTTAGAGTGTGGATATATTCTGAACTTCCTATGCCCATGACGTTGAAATTGATGTATAAATTAATTTCAACCATCCTTAATTCGAAAAAAGGATTTGAAAATCCTCCTTTTTGCAGCTCCTATACTTATAAATAAATAGAAAATTGCAGTTTCAACTGCGATCTGAACTTCAGCGACCTACAGTCCACAGAACTGCTTTTCCAAAATGTTGCTCGTAAACTGAAAACCAAAATTCGGTATTGGGTAACATTCAGCTTTACGGTGTGACAGCTAGTTGGTTGGGAAACTGCTAATACTTTGAGAAATAATAGAAAAAAGCAACTCTGTGTTCTTTGGTGTTTTGAGATGTTTGGCGAAAATATCGAGATTTTTCCAACCAGCTTGATTTTGCACCCTACATCCCAACGTTACCCACCCTCAAAATTTTTGTTTTCGATCTTTACTCAAACGTACGATGACGCAGTTTGTTTTTAATAAATATTTGGCATTTTTCCAATTAAACACTTTGCATTTCTTAAAAATAATTTTTGCATTGATTTTAAAAACTGGTTGTGGTGAGGGTTAAATTTTCTGGCATTTCTATAATAATTGATCAAAAATACACTGTACGAACTGTGGGTCGCTGATCTTTAGACCACTTCTTGCCCTTATTTTTTGTTGCGTAAGAAAAAGGCTCAAACACGAGGTAACACTTCAATATTAAATCGTGTTTTTTGTTCCAGCGAGCACAATGTTCAGGAGCTACTCGAAAAGCAGTCGGAGTTGATTCAGTTTCTGAAGCATCACAATGTTAAACTGTGCCATAAAATAGTTGAGCTGAATACGCAAATTCACGGAGACCGATAGACGAAGAAAGGCAGGTACCTAAATAATAGGTACCTAAATAACCTGCCAAAATAATAGGTGCCTGCCTGCCTAGAAGGCGGACCCAGCACAGAACTGCGTGAAATGGGAATCTACCCGCTGGAAAGCGTGCATCTTTCATTATAGCTCGCTTTTTGATAAGTGATAACTTCTGGCTAAGGGTTTTAGTAGATAGGTCTGATTTTTCTCTTTGTTCGAGCAGACTTTTCTCATTTTTTAATAATATGCCATCAGAGTACTGACTATAGTGTAGGTCTCATGTGTAAGCTTATCTTTTCTCTAGATAAAATGTTTTACTTATGCATTCTTCTTAATAATACCTACCTGTGATTTTCCAGATGATATTGAATTTTCTAGCATCAGTACATCTTCTTCAATAATGTGCTCCAGTTGTGACTGTACAGGCTTATGATACCAAATATATATTTTTTGGGCCTTCAAGTAACGTTTTTAATAGTGGCTATTGGAAGTAGTTAGATTAAGGTATTCTGGGAATTCGAATGATATTCTACGTTATAAAAGGTACCTACTGTACCTATATAACATTATAGCAATGTTAAAAAACAGCATGCTATAGGAAAAATGGCATTAGTTTTTTGTCAACGCACTTTAAACAAAATAGTTTATTTAACATTTAGAAATGGTTGGTTTATTAGAGTACAATGCTATGTAAGTATTTTCTCTCCAATTGAAATTTTATTTGTTTCTTGCTACCATCCATCTAATTCTCCTGCATTAAGTTGCAGCCATCATGTGATTTGCTCACATGACTTTCAGTAGGAGGGTACGTAGGTAGGTGCGTCGTACCTCACTAGCATTTTATGAAATTTCATTCACAGTCAGATTTTTCAGTTCTTCAGTCAAACAATGTAAATAAAGCCAAACCAGAAATTTTCGACGGTAATTAATATACCTACTTTGTACCTAAAATGAAGACTGAAAAGTGAAGGGCGCCCGCTAGAAACATGGTTCACAACTGTCCAACGATAACGCTTTGGTTATTTCTGGTACACGATTGTAGGCTATTTTAAAATATCCTTTGTTCCTACAAAGATAAATAAATTTATATCGAAACAAACTAAACGAAAATAGGTAAATGCATTTTTAATCTATTTTAACATTTGATATGATCATGAAAATGAAATAAACACTTAGTACAGTACATCGCTGTATAAGGAACAGTATGTTAGTATCTTAGAGCAAACTATAATTGTTGACCTCGACCGGGATTTGAACCCGGGTCCTCTTCATTGACCATTGTTCCGCTGACCACTTGGTTTTGCAAAATTATGCAGCTACCTAATGGATAATTATTGATCACTTGAGCTAAATAAAATACAAATACACAATTTTGTAGGAGGCCACGCTATTAACTAAATAGATATGAGACAATATTAGGACTAACGAATTAATACTCTAGTGTAACTTAGCTCCATGTCTACGGTTAACTCGTCTAAACGAGTTGTGGATATGATGGAGTGCTGAGCAAGCACACAGAATATAGGTACCTCCTGCATGAAATGCAAGTTGCTAACACTGGCTATGTCAAGCAAAAGGTACTGCAACCTTAGGATTGATTCAGGTATTTAAAATGAAGCTGGAACCCAAACATCCAACTGAATAAAACTAAAACCTACAATATTAATACCTCCTATAATTAATTTACAAATCAAAATGGCACCATGAATGAGTTAACATATTTTATTGTCCCAGGCTATCGGTAGGTTTACTGAAATGTCAAATAATTAGTTCGTCTCTTTCGACTTCAGGAATCATGTTGAGAGCTTGAGATGCTTGCTCAGCGGAGATAAGTTTGGGAATAAAGTCGCTATACGTCCGTTGGTCCTGCCTCTCCACCGCTCGATGCCGGCTCATCTTCCATTTGCTTGAGCTGCTTGATCACCTGCGCGTGTTCCTCTAGTAGCTTCGCGAACTCGTTCTTGCGGCTTTCTGCTTCGCCCTGCGAACAAAACCAGCTGTCAGTTGCATCGCATTCCCTTCTCTATCCCAGGACATGACACATAGTACGAATACGGTTTGATTGTTATACATGTTTTCGTTCTGTTTGGTTATTGTATGTTATTATTACTGAATGTTACTTCAGCTTCCTTGATGTAAAATTTTGAAGACTCCAAACGCTTTTTTTTTTTTTTCCTTTTTTTTTTTAGTGGTGTTTAGCGACGCACTGTATTGACAACTGGCCCTGTGGCACTGGTCTATTGGCATTGGTGTTTAACAACGCACTGTATTGACAACTGGC
>QKMV01002194.1:0-13853 GCA_003287335.1 Lednia tumana
CGAGACCTTCAAGGAGGCCTTGTTTAAGCCAAAGTGAGCCACGAGACCTTTCAGGAGGCCTTGTTTAAGCCAAACGAGCCTCTGCAGCCATCAAGGAGGCTGCAGTGGCTCGCGTATGCATTCGTCAAGAGTCAAGACCCAGTTTCAGCGTGGCGGCGATCTGCTGTTTTCATAGAGGCTTGAGTTATTAATAATCGCACACGGCCACAATACACGGCCACTGTTTCGTGTGCCCCGTGCTGCCTCGGGACGGGGCACGGGGCGCCAGGGTGCACTAATTCAGGGAGGAGTGAATGATTGTGAAGATCCGATGCCAAGTACAGTTAACATCACATGGCACTACGTGGAAATGATGCGTGCAAACTGCGATCGGGGAAAATTACTTGGTGTTTTAATCAGAAGTGAAAGTTGGAATGGTAACGTGTATTTTTGGTTTATAGCTAAATGTATCTGCTGGAATTGAGCGTATAACGGTGACATAACGGTGACATATTGTCTCAAGGTGTAATTATATTTTTAATGGAAATTAGAGTGGAGTGGAATTCTGTGACGTTACACTGTGCAGGAGTTTGTCCTCCTAATTGAAATAAAAAATAATAAAATTCGTAAGATTTTTTTCTGGAAAGCCTCGTCGAGAGTGTTTAATAATTAGGCAGATCCGTAAGTAGTTCACCTGTTGGCAATATTAATGAGTCACTTGATTTATGAAGGCATAGTGGCCAAGTTATATTATACACTTCTTATTATTATTAATAAGCAGTGCGTGGGGATTCATTATAGTGCCTTGCGCCATCCGATGAGTTCGCCTCGAGCTGCGCTATTATCGTCCTAAATGAGATTTTGTCGCTTAATTGGTTGCCATTCAATGACCACCGAATCATTTATTTTATTTAGTGGCTTTCAAAAAGTTGAAGACCATCGCACATGGGCTTAAGACAATACAAAAGTGAACACTGCCAGTGGTATTCTTATCTGAAATAAATTCAGCAAACAAAGCATCGTGTCGTGTTGGGTATACACAATTAAATGCTGGTGATCGATGCGGTATTCTGTGAGCTACGTCTCCATTATTCCTTCATTGCGGACACGGGGCACTAATAAACGGGAGGATAAATTACTTTTAAAAATAGGTTATATTGTCGTGGATGCGGCCGACTGGGTTGATATTGTCCCGAACGCGACGCTGCACGGCATTATTCGAAGCCGCACGAGCAAACAAATCCAAATGAATGAATCAGACTGTTTGCTTTGAAAATATAATGGAAAGCGTTTTCTTTCTTTTTATTTTTATCCGTTTGTTTTTTGCGTTTCATTTAATTACCCCCTCGCTGTTTTCCGACGTCGCGCGGAAAATGCAAAGAACGGAAGTTCAATAAAGCAGAGTTTATGTTGATAAGAAAAAAAAAAATGCAAACATTCATTCGGTGAAAATTTGATTGTAAGAATATAATAATAAAAGGAAGTTCGTCAATTTGAAACGTTTTTCTTGAAGAAACTAAGTTAATTGAGAGGGTGGCTTCAACTTTGTAGAAGCAAAATGTGAAAATTAGTTTGGAGTTCGGAAGCTTTCGCTTCGGATAGATGGCACGAAAATAGAACTAATTTTCCTGTCAAAGTACAATACGGAATTTTCTCTTATATCATTTCGTCGCTGCCATTATTTTCGTGTATTAATAATTAGTAAATTAAGCTGGCGAAAATTTCGTAGATCTTAGTCATATTTCCGGATCATTCAAATCTGAGGATAAATTCAACAACCAATCACCAAACAAATATATGCATGCGGATGAAACGTTCAAACCCCGCCGATCCCGAAAAAAAGGTTTCAGCTCCTGTCGATGTCTGGTCATCTTCTCATATCACCAGAAGACTTTTATCACCGTATATATCTCAAACGTCTATATATTCTCATTCAGTGTGCTATACGGCGGCGCTGTTTGTTGTCGTTCACAAAGGACGCTCGACGTCGCTCCGCACGGCGGTAGGCGTCTTTCACCTGGTCGTAAAGTAACGCACCTCGCACATCAAGTGCAGCTCGAACCTAAATGCGCGTTTGTTTTCTTACCCTAATCAACACAGCTCTCTGCATCCCAGTCTTTTCGTTCGTCAGTTTATCTTTGCCGAGATGCTTTTGTGCCAAACCAAAGATGAAAGATCGAATTATAGTTAAAAAAAGACTTTTTGGTTGCTTTTAGGCTCACAATATATTTTCACCGAAATAGCAGTCGGAGCAAAAATTGGTTGCGATTTAACTCGCTCTGATTTTGATTATCGCTCAAGGACCGAGTTCTCAATGTTTCGACCACCGTTACATGTGACCAACGACCATGTGGTGTGGCCGAAATATCATCCAAAATGGAGCAAAACCTTCGGAAGTACGGCCACCACCAAAGCAACGGCTCTGAAATTCAATTCGCCAAAGCATAGACCGAAATATCACTTTTTTTCAAATTAAACTGACATATTTCGTTCATAATTCCAATTAATTATTTCTTTCCTTTGAGACGTTTCCCCCGACACGGTTATTTGGATGGCTTGCAACAGTTTAACCTTCCATTTTCCCGTCCATTAGAGCAGTAATTCGGTTGGGGTGGCACAGGCATGGCAGCGCGCTTCAATAATAACGTCTCGTTATCGGCTAAGAAAGCCCACGGAGAAGAACCAAATTCGGTCTGTCGCTAGCAATTCGCTGCGTCACTTTGCCATCTCGGCTCTCTGGCGCGGCTCGCCCCACGCTTCTTGACTCGCTGTGATTTCAAGAACCATGGAGGGAATTAGCGAAAAGGAAATCATGCTCATCTCCTGTCGCGAGACTTCTTGAGGAAATGAGTGTACACGAAGTCATGTATATTAGGTAGGCTAGGACTAGGAGAGGGTCAGTAATTGGCGCTAGAAGTGGAAAATATGAAATCAATTACTGAAATGGAGTTTCTAGTCGATGGAAAGATGTTCTGCAGTTATGTCTGCAGAAGACGGTGGTGGTTATAGCCGATGAGAGCCCTTTGCTACTTATGACTATTACGGCGCTGATAATTAAGCAATTCATATGGTTTACCTATCTTATAAACGCATTATTGCATAATACGTCGACTCGGCAAATCACAAACAAGGAAGAAAATAAGAAACCCTAACAATTGTTGACACAAAGACAGAGATTAAAGTGTGACATGAACCTACTTTGCGTGACTCGACAGTATACATCCTTGACGCAAAGTTTCATCAGTTCTTGGCGAATAGTGAATCTACGATATACAATTTAAAAAATGATTATTTACATTACCAGATAACCATTTTCATGGGTCACCGAGAAAGATTGGGTTTTCAATGTAATACTATTGATATGATATGCTTCATATTATTTAGCTCCGGTTTAATTATCGAATAGGCTATCAAAACATGCACTTGTTTAATAATCTACGACTCGGAAATTTAACAGACATAATATAAGACAAATGTATATGCTCATTGTGCAAAGTTTATAAAATTGCCTACTTGTTATTATTATCTTGGATGACCTCGATGTAAAATACAGACATGTCATGTTTTTGCCCTGTCTTCGTGTAAAAGGACACGAGGGGGCAACGTGCATTCAAAAAGTGCTATTACGATGAGAGGATTTATCTGCAATCCGTTTAGACCTAGTTAAGATTTTACCTGAGGGCCAAGATAATTTACCAATCGGGTGTGCTGGTGGGCAAAATCCCAAGCTTTATTCTGACTGAAATTTCGTTGGGATGGTGATCGAATTCGATAATTATTTGGACACCACAGAATCGGATATTAGATCGTCGTAAGGCGGGGCCATTAGTTTGAATTACATTCCAAATCAGACCATATTTGATAAAACTTGAGGAAATTACAAGCAGCAACGAACGGTTTATCAATTATGGCTCAAAAGTACCCATATATGCGTAACCTGAAATGTTCCACACATTTTTTTATCATTCTCAACGTGACCTCTGATATCTTTTCAGAAAAATGTCCTCAAAGCGGAAATCACCGCCTACTAAGCTCCAAGACGGCAGCGTCCTTGCCGAAGACGACGCTTGTGTGACGACGCTGGGCGTCGTGGCGCCTTCAACCCGGGGCGGTGGCAGCGACGGCGGTGGACTTTCCGATCTCGACGAGTCGAGCAGCAACAATCTGAGTGACGTCGACGAACCAGTACAAAACGGAACTAGCACCCTCTTCAAACTCTCAGGCGACACGTCTTCATGCTCGAACAGCGACGCCGAAGACGCTCTACCCAACATCGACAACCAAGAGCCGTCGTCAAAGAAACAACGTCTTGTCGAACCTGAGAGCGAGTTTAGTAAAATGATTCCACCTCCGATTGGAATTCACCCCCAATTGACATTAACCGCGTTACATTTGCAACACGAACAGTATCTTAGTCAGAATGTCATGGACGGCAGGCGTCGGTCGCCGGAATGTGAAGCATCTGTGTTGGACGCGAAAGTCAGTAGTTTGATGCACAATAATAATAACAGTATGACTCATAATAATAACAATAATAACAATAACAACAGTGGGCAACCCGCGAAGAGGACGATGGACGATGTCCTCAAGAGGTTGACTTCGAAGATGCACATTAGCAACAATAAAGACGAAAAGAGGCCGACACCGGCTAGCACGCCGACCAGCAGGTACAGGTGAGTCTCTTTTTATTACCTTCGATTTCGAGTTAGACTATAAATTGTGACCTCCTATATATATATAACATGGGGTTTTGAATCCGGTTTGTGATGATGACCCTTGCATTGCAGATAACGATCCCGATCGAATGGAATTCACGTAGCAATTTGAGATGCTAGCGAAATTATGATTCCTCCTCATTTCTTTGATCACTTCTCCATTGTAACGCAATAAATAGCTGTTGTCAATTTGAACTTTGGAGCTATACCATGAGACCCATCAATGATAATTAGTAATTCTGCATATGACTTGTGTTTGTTTATTGCTGAACTTAAAAAAATAAATAATAACAGTATAAAATTACGAGAAAAATAAACCCACACGCGCCGTTTCATGAAATCTATAGTAGTCGAACTTTAATTTTCCGCTATCGAATAGTGCATCACGCTGCATTTCCTCTTTTCACAAGACCTCAGCTCTATGCTCAGAGTGTTTCCGTTGAAGTATCTGAGTGGAAATTCTTCCTATCTTTGTTCTTCCTCAAATCAAACCAAATCGAATGAAAATCTCCATCAGACAGTCAAAGTAGAGGAGTTTAGTTTGCTTTGTATCGTCATGCAGTCTAGTAGGATGCGTGGACTGCATGCAAAGTCGGGAACGGGGGCTACTTCCAGAGTAATAGGGTCAGTCCGGGCATGCCTAAAAGAAGAGTTAATAATGCACTTCACTATATTCAGCACACAAGCACCCCTACTGTTGTCTCTATAACGCAGGGGTGCATAACATTTCAGGGTTCAGACAAGTGGCAACAACCCTACAAGAATGTTAGTAAAATGCTTCACCTATTATGATATTTCTATCAATTTAAGTAGGCTTTCATTTTTTAATTCGCTTATTTGAACTTGCCTTCTATAACCTAGCCATCTTTGCCTAAATCGTAAATTTTGATGAAAATTCAGTCTCTTTTTTTTCCCCGTCTCGATTAGGGTTGTATATTTATTCACCCCTGTCGTTTTGACCGGCCGCATGAGCAGTGCTCAAACAGTGAGAGGAAGTGAGATAGAGAATGTAGGGAACATTGGCGGGGACAAAGGTGAAATGGCCGAGTGTAGTGGTTTGCCTCCGTGAATTATTTAAATACCTCCTGGGACACTTGCATTATACTTTTGAGTCAAGTCTCCTTTGCTGTTTTACAAAACGTGGAATATTCACAGACGAGGAAATTATGACAGCGCCACGCCAAGGGATGCGATAGCACTGCTTGAACCCGACACCCTAAGGATTTGTGTGAAAATGTTGATTTCCTCAACGCCTCTTTTGTGAATATTCACTAAATGTTAATCAGTGTCGTGAATCTGGATATTGTGTGGGGGCCCACAACTCACATTACACAAACAGAGTTCTAATATTGACCGTGCCAGTTCTAATCGAGGAACACTAAAAATGGTATAAATATACATAAGTTACTTCGAGACCACTGTTTTCTTGCTTAGTTTTTTATTGTTCGTATAGTTGACATTTGCCCTGTGAAGAATAAAAGGTCATCTCGAGAAGAACAAAGTCTGACACGTTTTACTAAGCAATGAAACTGTTTCTTCGCGATAAGTAGATAAGCGGGCTTTTGTTCCATCTCCCTGCAACCATTACGTAATTTCCAGCAGATACTAGCTGATTCAGAATTGTTTCATTTTTTAACAAACAGCTTAAAGAATACACATTTCCAGAAATCAGAAACAAATTATAAAACACAAGCACATTCCTCGGAAAAACACTAACCAACTTTGCAATCACGCTATTTTACAGGCACTTCATATTGTTTAAAGCTCTTCAAATTATTCAGTAGCCAATCACAGACTAATAAGCAGAATAGTTGCTGTCATCTGCTTTTTTAGATGGATAAGTCACGTGCTCAAAGCTCAACAGTTTTTATTTCAGCTACACAGAGGTCAGGCACGGAATGGGAAAGGAATTATTTTCAATCAATGATAATATGTGTATCTTTCTATTGTCAATACTGGCAAAAATTATGTAAAGACATTTTAATCCGAACTAGTTAAAAAGCGCAAGCCACACCTAGCCCTTCCTCCTCTTCCTCTCAATTCCCATCATATTCTACCCCTTCTATTTCTTTCAGCTCAACTAACTTCTATTGACAAGTCTCTATAAAGCCATTCCTGGTCTTCAAACAAAATTGAAATGAAATTCGCTGTTGTTTTTCTGACATTGGAACAATTTGGATAAAACCAGCTGGCTATTTAGCAGACGTGAACGTGACGTTTGTTCGACTCGACAGCGACGGGACGTCAGAGAGCGGTCATCAGGGGCCGTCACCCATCGACAGCGCTGCAGCGCTGCACCAAGCGTTGGCGGGCGAATCATTCGTCGAGAAGGACCGGCGGCTGTCGGAGATGATCCTCCAGCTACAGATGGTTCGAGAGTCGTTGGTCACGCAGCAAGAGCAACAGCATAAGGTAGGAAATGAGATGAAAAGTTTTTAGCGTTTGGCTGCGTTAGAAATAGTGTTGGAAAGTGCTTTTATCATCTCAAAAATATCAGTCACGACGAGGGCTCGATCGGAGAACGTCTGGGTCGGACATGGTGACTTTTAGAAGACATTTTGAGTTCGTTATTATCTTATGTCATGAGTTTTAATTTTACGTGGTTTTCGTTTGTTGCGATAAAAATAGTGTGCATCTGCTCGAAGTGTGAATCGACATATTCAATTTAATTCGTTGATCAAAGCTAAAATATTTGCAGCGCATGGTTTTCACATTACTCAAGTTTTCCAATATTATTCCATTTCTTATTGCATTTTCCACCAAGATCATCTAAGATGCCGCTTCTTTAACGCCACTCGTCTAAAGATTTGGAGTGTGGTTTCCCACTTTTCAGATTTCGTAAGTCATGGATAACTTGCACTCTCAATTCCAGGATGATGCTTGGGAAAAGAAGGTAGTGGAGTACGGATCTTACTCATAGATACGTCGTACTTCATCCTTTTTATCGGTAAAATGCAATCAAAAATGACACGTGATATTTTCGTCACATCGAAAGTCATTCTAACGTCTAAACTTCACGATTCGCGCGCATCTCACAACTATTTTACTACGGATATATTTTCCGAATTAGATTCTACGTTTGCACATCCTTGTCGGAGCGCACAATGAAAGAGTTGTTTAACGTACTTCGCAGAAGAAAGGCGAATTGAACTTTTTATTTCACTTTTGAATGACTTTATATCAACAAATGGACTTTCTGTTCGGTTTCATTTATGAATATAAACTTCTCGATGTGAAGATTATTGTCTGATTGATATGCCTTCTCAGTTCTTATAGAGTACAGTTCGGTACAGTACAGTTTCTTCATATTAGCTTGTTGCATCTTAAATGTCTACTTTTTTAACAGCTTGCGATACGCAACATTAATTATTTGTACTTATTAATCGGATTTTAGCCTTATTCGCGCGTCAATTTTTTGTGTTTAAGAACAAGATGCGCACTCTTGTGCTACAAACTAGGTTAGCCACTTTCAAAAAATCTTTATTTAGAATTTCGAGTTTTTGTTTGCTACATATACTTATAGTAAATACGTCTTGCCTTCGAGAACTCTTTGTGCTCAGCGGTCAATCATCTTCTCTTTGTAAGCAGGCCCTGCTTGAAAGACGGACACAGGAAAAAAATATTTCGTTCTCTTTTTCCGCCCCCACTTTTCATCCGCCGATACGTCTACCCTTCACCACATCGCCCAATCCATTGAATAAACAAATTACAAAGTCCGCCTGCAAAAGAATATAAATAACAAAACACGATCCACAAGAGGAGAGAGAGGGAGAACGGAAAAAACATCAAAAGCACAAAAATTGAACCACACTGCATGGTTGAGTTTGTTCCCAACTTCAATTCTCTTCCCTCTCTTTCATTTTATCTGCATATTATACTCCTTCGTCCTTATACCTCCTCTCAGGCAGATCTTTTCAGGGGCGCACAAAAATAATCTAATTTGATTATGGGATTAATGGAATTTGCCTACGATCCATTTTTAAATGCATGAAAGTAGTCTGTGGGTACAAAATTAATCAAACTCTTTCAAAAACATTATTTAATATTGAATTTAACTTTGGTTAATTCACCTGTAAGTTGTTATAGTAAAAGCATCTAAGGTGATTTTTAGCCGTCAGCTAATCAAATATTTGGTCACCCTTGCCCCGTCATCGCCCAGCGCTCTTTCTTCTCCTTGGCCACTGTGTACAGAGTAATTCCAGGCTTATTATTCCAGGACGTACCCTCTTTTGTCCTGCTGGCTTTTTCAATCTTCGACCTCAATTCACTCGATGTCAAAAGACACTATATAGACGCGAACCCAGCATGCAAATGAGCACCAAACTCTCAAAACCGAACTGGAATTTTTAAAGCGGAAAATCAATTATGTATTATTCCTTTACAGTTTGAAAAACAGTGGAAGAATTGTGTGTAAAATCAGTCGCTGTTTCTCATCCGCTTAAGTGACGGGATTTTTTTTTGTAATTCAAAACATTGTTATACGATTAAGAATTTATATAGCTTTTTCCCCAGTCTTTCTTAATGACAGAAGGTTGCAATAGCTTCGTAGAATGTAAAGTGTAATCAAATCAGTCAGTGAATGTGGAAACGCAAAATGTCTTCAGTATAAAATGGCCGGCTCGGTACTTACGAATCACGATACCGTCTTTGGTGGAGGTGCCAGGCTTCTACGACGTTCACGATTTGAATATTTATTTCAGTTCATAAAATTTCACATTTATAACCAAAACCAAATTAATCACCTGTAATTTCTCGATTAAATAATGACACATAGATCGGTCTAGCTTGCCATCTAACAGCACGCTATTAATGTAGCCTGACAATTAAAGCACACAATCTTTTAAAAATATATGATTATTAATACTACAAAAGCGTGCTCCAAATGTGTTGTTTTAAATATACCTACTCATTAAAATGACAGATGTTAATAATAGGTAGATAAATCTCCCAAATTTGACTTCTCAAAGAATGCGTGACCGGGCGTACGTTTCCTCTGACAAGAACTCATATTTCTCGCCTTCAATCACTATAGCCTATAATGGTCCATAATGTATAGTACGATGCTATCTCAACAAGTAGGTTTTTTTTCACTACGCTCGATCGCTCTTTCTGGATATTAAGATCAAGAGGCTGTTATATACAACACGGTCCAATAGGGAATGGATCCTTGGATTTGAAATACTTCTATAAGCAGTCAGGGAAGTGGGGGATGATTGTCAATATGGCTGTCAAAATGTCACGCATTGCCAGCCAATAGTTTACGAATCAGTGAATGCAAATGTAGTTTAACAAGTATACGTATATAGACCCACTTGCCAAAGAACCACCACCTGAGAATGGCGTACCAAAACGCCTAATTACTTTCATGAAGAAGTCGGGGCAAGCCAATAAGATGCTTTGTGCTTTGTTCTTGAAATAAAGCCAACCAACCACGACCGAGCAACGGTCAGAATTGCGTGGGCCGTTTCAAAGCCCATGCCCAGAAACAATTATGCGTTCTGTATTGCAATGATGTTTCTCAATTGCACTAAATGAAGCACTGCCGCCATTGCGTTGCTACTAAACTGAACTGCAGGATTTAAAATGTTCCGTCCGCGAATCCCATGCCAATATTTACTCCCTTTTAGTGCAAAAAGCCAAACATTTTTTTTGTGTTCCTACAGAGCGCATGCGCGTGCATCGGATTAATTATAATTCCAATGACGGTGAAAGCTTATATCATTTTCTATTCTGCTCTAAAAGACACAACGTACGCTCAAACCTCGCGCTACTCCGTGTTTGCACTCTTTCTGATGATAGCTTCATTCGCCACCCAAGGATGTACAAATATTACCCGAGGTGGTGAAACCGATGCAACTATTTCCAAATTACCTACCTTCCAAACTTTCACATACTTTAGGTAAGCTTACACCTATAACCACAAAATTCTTTTCTAAGCGAGTTACAAAAAAATAAATTGCATCAATATGCAAGTCCACCAGGCGTATGTGCTTTCAGCACACATGAATCAAAAATGGATTGTCCGAAATGTTTGCTAAAGTCCTCGAGTATTCTCATAAAGGATTCAGAAGACGGCATTAACATGATAACAGTATATATCAGTTGCACACTATAATCAGGAGCAGGGGGGCTGGAAGTCCTTATATAGAACTCTGTTGTTCGTCCTTGTTTATCTTCTCATCGCTAGAGAACTCTCGAGCACCAAACTTTAAAGGAAACCAAGAGAAGATCTAAGACGATATACTAGTAGACTCATGGATGAGTGAATGAAAACAAATGACAAACAAATATATGCCAAGAGCTTGGCTCCTCCCTTGTTGTTCTATTTACTCACTGGGTAGGTATTATACACAACTTCACAAGACTTTGTATTATATATAAGCGGCTTCGCTGTGTGCGCCAATGAAACCTCCATTTGCGCCATTTGCCTCTCGTTTTACTCTTGCTGTTGATGATGATGATGAAGCTCTCATTTTGTTTCTTGTTGTTCAAGACGAACACTGAGAATGTTCTATTTATTACATAGACTGTCTTCTTTGTCAGCAATCGCGTTTCCTCATCGTCTTTATCTCCTCTTCAAACAAAACTTTATCAAATTCACCATCTTGGAATACGCGTCGTTTTCTTCAATTCACAGAGAACGAGAAAGGCGAACATCGTCTTGGTGGAAGGTGGGCGTTTATGAAGTATATTTTATCTAGATTCAAACCATGAGACCGTTAAAATTTTGTACGATCGGTAATTATCATTATATTAACAGCAAATAAAGTAATAGCATAAAACGACAACTTATTGCGAACAGGTTTATAGTGTGTTTATTCCGAGCATTCACCATCTATAGGCAAAGAAAAAACGCACTGTAGTCACATCAACGTGCAATACAACATGTTCATTATTTATATGTGGAGATAAGGTCTGCACGATACGTTATGCTCAAAATAATACGACATCAGGATGCATTACCAAATTAGACATAAAACAACAATTCGATTTTGATTCGGGTCGTTATACCGAATATCGACAATGATCAATTATTCCCTCTCCGCACCAAAACCGGGCGTAAATCATATCGAAATGCGTTGGGCAGGCGTAAAGGGTTGTTTTTTTGGGGAGTTGGTGGAGGAAAGGAGGGGGAGGGGGGGGGGATGTAGTCGAATGTAGAGGGAGGCAAATAAAGCGGATCGGGAACCACTCATTAGCAACGAGAATGGCAACGAAAATAAAATGATAGCGACGATTCATATTATACCCACTCTATTTGTCATTACTATGACAAGGCTTAAAATTTAATTTCAAATGGATGTGTGGGTTTGTATTTTCTCTGCTTTTTTTATTTTCTGTTTGATATCAAAGCAATTTGGCCCCTCATTCCGCCATTTATCAAGGGTACAATAATTCTATTCAGAACCATGGAGATATTATTACTATTCAATAGCATATTATATTCTAATACACACCATTCGGTTCAATAGGCAAGCGTTCGTATCACAATATCATACATACAGAATACAGATAGGTAATAATATCCGTTCTCATTTTCTCATTGGCACGTAAAATAATTCTATAGAAAACCATTACAAAATATGAATATAACAAATTTAATGACATACAGAATCCTGCATTTGCGCGTTGCCCCTAAAGCTTTTAATTATAATTAATTGATCTCAAAACCAACGAGTCTTTATTCTCCGTTGTTTTATGTGGTAGAGGTGCCGAGTTTCAATATTCCAGGCTCCTCTACCACTCCGCCTTCCGTCTGATCGGTAGATTGACTGAATAGCGAGGGACATGTCATATATGAATCTCCAGATATCTCTCTCTCGCTCTCTCGCTATAGACGTGTACGCTAGTCCACAATCCGCATACACACATACTATATCCTCGATTATGATTAGGTTTTGTTTTGTTGTAATGTGCATCATTACTGACTGACCCATACAACCCCATAGTCTAGTCCAGACCGCTAACAAACATTCAAAGCTCAAACACACCACATCAATCCGGTCGCTGGAACTATGGCTGAAGTAAACCATGATATTCATGTTATATGTTTAATGTATGGGATATCAGTGCATACCACGCTTCGTTGCTCATTACACTGTACATGAGCATTGAAATTAGTCCTGTATTGTCAACACAGACACAGTGGATGTAAAAGCAATTTCGGCGTAGGATGAAAACAATACGATAAAAAATTTGAAAAATATTTCCATTCCATCCCTTCCATATATATATAGTTCTCACAAACGGGAGTTGAAAACCGTTGGTTTCGTTTCTCCGTTCCTAATTATCAACACCCCCCATTTGATGTGTTTCTGCAATGCAATCGGGAATTGTGTCTAGTGAGTGCTTTTTCTGCCCGAGGCACACCCTTATTCTATAATAACTACTTTAATTATGTGTTATTGTTGTGGAACAAATTTGGCGTGATCAGTTGAAATGAAATCTCATGGACTGATATTTTTCAGTTCGTAACTCAATTTAGCATACTGTCTAAAATTGAAGGGATTGTTTTTTCCACCCAACGCTACATTTAAATCTAGCTGTAGATTATTAAGCTGGACATATTTTGAATACGTATTGGAAGAATACCAAGACAGGAATCACGAGACATACACTCGGCGATCACAATTGTTTTCCACAATACAATTAGAAATGTGTTCGTGTTTGTTATGTTTTTGGGAATGCAAGCAGCTTTGCTACGCTAGCAAACAGGATGCAATTCAGCGGGATGCACTTGCTGTCTCGTGTCAAACGCACTCCCGCGAAAGTGACAAAGCTGTGGCAAACCAAATGTCATCTCAAAGAAAGAACGTCGCCGCATAACAACGAAACCAAATAATAATAATATCCTCTTGTCTTCTCGCGGCTTGAGTTATTAGCTTTTACCCGCGCGGTTCTAACTTAGCTGCGACATACGGCAAGTCATAATTTCATTACAGTGATTTATGGAACCCGTTATTTCTAGACACAATAAATTACTTAATTTAAATATAAAACAATGAGTACCTACGTCATGGATTTTGGATGACGAAAGGTTATTTTCGAAGCTTCTAGTTGAATATGGCTGCACTAAAAATGTTTAAGATTGGGCCATACCACCACCGAGTTTTTTGTCTCTCTCTAATAGATAGGTGGAAGTCCAAAAGCAACTTTTGT
>QKMV01002195.1:0-13852 GCA_003287335.1 Lednia tumana
CACACACACACACACACACACACACACACACACACACACACACACACACACACACACACACACACACACACACGTCAGTAGTTATCCCACAATATTCACCATTGTAGTGTAGTTATTTTTTATACGGATTAGAGTAACGATCCATTATGGTAATCGAATCGCTTAATAATTTACCAGGCCCTGCTCTTAAGTGTTTGTTTGCCCCGTTCGACTACCGTGCACACCTGATAGGCACGGAACACTGTTTACGGCTGTAAACGACCACCCATAATTATGACGTATAAAATCTTTTTCATAGGAAATGTCCTTCTTATACTTCCGATTATTTTCGTAACAACCAATTCTTTGGATCTTGTAACAAGGGATCATGTGCCTTTAATATTGCGCTCATTTGCTGTACATCACCCAAAGATTGCATACCTACTATCCACATTTCAGCCTGCAACTTATGCAACTTATGCAACTTATGCAACTTATGGGGATGCCCCAAATCGCGGTTGCGATGCAAAGGTAATGCTATCTGGTTGTTTTGAATTTGACGCTAATGACGGTCAATCATACATGCATTGCAGCTAGTATTATAGCAGATGCACGATACAGAAAATGTTCAAGAAGATTATGCAAACAAATTCGAAGTTATTATATTTGAATCTGGTTAGCTTAAGCATAAAATATTCACACTGAGAGAGAGAGCAAATGTTTTTATTTTTAAGTTCTGTAGTCTTTTACAATAGTATTTCACTATCCATCCGTCGAAAACGCTCTTTTCTGAAAAATCCTTTTCGTTGAAACCCCATTTCTGACGTTTTCCTGTTGTTTCGGCGCTGGCGCTGAGGCCGATGTGATGGTTGGTGCGTGAGCGTTGGTAAATAATTTTCGTTATCTGTTTTCGTGAGATGTTTTGCGTTGCCGTTGCGTCGCGTCGCGTCGCGTTGCGTTGCGTTGCGTTGCGTTGCGTTGCGTTGCGTTGCGTTGCGTTGCGTTGCGTTGCGTGGCGTTGCGTTGCGTTGCGTTGCGTGGCGTTGCGTTGCGTTGCGTTGCGTTGCGTTGCGTTGCGTTGCGTTGCGTTGTGCATGCACAGACGTCGAGGCGCCCTCGTTCTCAACTGCTGCATGAAAGAACGAAATTAATTCCGCTTGCGATATCCTATAAGTGGATACCAAAATTGTTTTACAATGTGTACCTAAAATAACGAGGGTCATATTTTAATAGTAAATTAACTCAGTTTGCGTTCGATTCATTTTTACTGCACACAGACGAACTTTTGGAACCAACGTTTGGCTTTTATCTACATATTATGTTACTTTATTTCTAAGCGATTATTATTATTATTCAAGTATCTGAAAACTTAGGAGTACACTTAACCTAAACTTACTAAAATTGACTTAAATTAAGAATGACCTAACTTTAATTTGAACGTAAAAGTAACGCATTGAGGGCATATTAAATCATTTTGTAGACCATTTCTGAACAGGTTTCGTGATACCAAGGAAGGAGCCTGTTATTGAAGATCAGGAGTGGGGTTGTGTAAAGTGTGTATTATAGATATCAAAATCACTTCTTTTTTCTGTAACTGTCTATGTATTTCAACTGGCACTGAAAATAAAATTAGTGGTATCTATGAACAGAAACATTTTTAGATAATCAACCTCCCCCCCCCCCAGCCCTCTAGTCCTTGCAATGGGGAAGCCTCGGATTCAATCGCCGTGGTCGGATATGATGGTCTATGGGCGTGGTTATCGGTGATATCCCACAATAATTCCAGGAACATTACGCCGGGATAGTTCTTCTTCTATACGGCACTACCGCTCCCCGCTAGTTGCCACACTGCTTTAGAAAGAGCGACTGTGTTTATGATGACTACGGACCCCCACAACACATCTGCCGTGTTTATCCAATTTTATTCCAGACAGGTTTATTCCATGACAATTCCAGGTAAATGATACCGGGAAAGTGTTTCTTTGATAGGGCACGACCGTTCCCCTGTAGCGTTCCCACTGTAGGATGAGCTTCGGTGTTTATGAGACCTGCTGGACCCCCACTATGCAACTGCATGGTGTTTATGATGGCTACTGGAGCTTCACGAATAATGCATGCAGTTGGTCTAGAGCCTGGATGCACCAAACACGTGCTCAGATCGACACCATGTAGCGTATATGCTTCAAGCGCCGCGACGCCTTGTCGAGGCATTAATGCAATCACCTTGGTGATCGCTGCATTGTTGATTGCGTACTCTTAAGTGCAGTTCGTGATTCCTTGGTGACATAAATTTTTCAGTCACGGAACGAATAGTTCTGCTAACAAGCTCAATAGTGTACAAACTGCACATTCAACAATTTGAATAAAACTTCAAATATACAGATCTCGTGTTTGTAGTTTTATATTTTTCGTTTTTGCTTTTTAGTAACTTACAGTTACAATTTTCTTGAGTGGATAGCTAGTGTGTGCAGAAGAGAATATCGATCCTAGCTCACACCAAACACTTATGTTGAAAGTTTGCTATAGTTGCATTATTCAAATATTTAACATGGCTAACGCAAGATTGATTAGAGCTTAATTCGGTAATTTTACGTATACAAACTTAAAAGCTTACTTTGGTGACAGGTCAGCGTTGGTTTCAAGTTGGGCTGAATAAACCAAATTGAGCAATATAATACGAATAGGCTTGAAAAAAATGGTTCCATACATGATTTTTTATTTGAGAATTGAACTAGAGAAGCACTGTTAAGGGAAGAGGTGTAATACAGTATGTACACATTAGATACCAACTAATCATACGACAAACTACCATCCTTTTCATTCTAGATGTACACACCTCATTATATATTTTTTATTGCTAAAAGGTTTTTTCAAATATACCACACACCTATTAAACAAATATTTTATTACAGAATATACTATATTACTTAATTAATCAAAAATACTTCTTCATTCTCTGGAATTACAGGTGGGAGTGGGAGTGTATATAAAACCATCCCCCTGGCATGTTATGTAATCACGCAAAGCGTGCACACATATATGCACTCACACACAAACATACACGTGATATAATCATGCACGCACACGCATTAACGCATGCAAGAGTTTAAGCCATTTTGCTGCAAGGTTTAGTTTAATAACGTAATATTAACCAGGTAGGTAATATAACGAGGTATATGATTTATGTGACACAATTCCCTCCCTGTCCATATTCAATTTTCAAAAAGAGAATTATAAATTTGCAATGATGAGCAATGATGAGTGGCTTACTGAAAAACAACTTTTTGCAAATTGGCAGTGCACCCATTGTACGGGTGTACCATTAACCTACATGCTGACCATTATACTGAGGGCCAATTCTGTGCAAAATTTAAAACGAGGGGTTTTCCACATGATTTATTCTCTGCGAAGCGATGTTTTTTCATCCGTAATGTTCTGATCAAAGAGTGCTAGTTTTTGAAGACAATTTTTTGGATATGCAATTTGAAACACTCCAAACATAACTAATATTAATGGCGCAAGCTGATGCCACATGGATTCATGTTTTAAATACAATTAGCAACTCTCAGTCCTCGTCTGGTTTTTTGTTGTTCGGAACAACACTCCAAACACTGCTCACAAAAAAGGCAAAAAACATCAAATGTCAATTAATATTTTTGTGGATGGCAATAAATCCGCAAGCCGGCCATGCAGGCTTCGGTTCGTTTCGCCTTTGCGTGGCTTTCGGTATTAAACATGACGAGCTAGTCGGGACTACATATCAAAATTGAAGCTGGATTCGTTATTTAGCTTTGCTATAGTAAATCTGGCTCGTGCGTCGCTTGACTTGCCGAGGGGCGAAAATAGCTTATTCAGCGGTTATAGTCTAAAATTCGGCGTTCAAAAAGGCTGAATATTATATGGTTTGCGTGGGTCCTTTAAACGTATCGTTAGCTAAAGATCCTGCAATCACGCTAATACAGAAAACCACGCGAATTCACTTAACCATAAACCACCAAGGCAAATCTTTTCCACCGACCGAACTGAGAAGGGGACACTCCAGCTCAAGATTTTATAAGCAGATTGGAGAAATATTCACAAACCACTCGTGTGAAATAGCTATTATTTTATGAGGTCATGAAAGGTTCTAAATAAAATAATAAAAAAACGTACAGGCCTACCATAGAAATTATAGCGTCCATTTTGTGATCACGCAGCTAGTGTGCGATAACTTAAAGAGGAAGTTATGAATGTCTCCATTAATTTTCACCTAGCTGTGATTTAATTTACAACAAACTAGACTCGTTACATATGGGTGAATAAATGTATAAATTAAATTACTACTGACCACACGATGCTACGCGGCGAAACGTTTGTCATTGTCAACTCTGAATTAACTCCATGATAACCCTTTATATCAACAAGGGTGACCACCCTTTTGACTTACAGTGATCGTGTCTGAGCTGGGTTTAAATTATCGACATTATTATGCAAACGAAAAGAATAATGCATCATTAAAAATAGCTTCCCGTGTGTAATCTATCACGTGCCTGAATAGTGCGTTGCTACGATGTTCAAACAAGGGTGTACTTCTTCGTTTGCATCCGCAGGCAGGACAGGCGTACGCCACATTAAATCGAATTGTCGTCGGGATTATTTATGATGAATTGATTCAATTTGGAATGAGTAAATTTTGGTACGAGCAACCATATAATATCTTTGATCCGAGGAAACGATATTGCCAGACATTTTTTGATGCAAAGATTTTTTTTAAATGTGACCATCTTTTCAACTCTTTCCAACAAATAAATAACTCTAATAAACAAATAAATTGCTCTGCTTTTGGTTGTTTGTTGCTATGGCACTTTACGCAACAAGATGAAAATTGGCTTAAGCAGAAAATAATTATTTAAGACAAAACTGCACACAATATACAGAAGATGAATCGTTTTATTATCGATCCTGAGAAGTGAAACGCCATCGCCAAATCGGCGAAGCGTTCCAGCGAGGGTATAGATAGTGAATATAACTTCCATTTTCTCATTTCGAAAGCAAACCCGTGTTTACTATAGCATCACTTTATACAGACATATATAGGTGAAGCTCCTGACGAACTTAATATTCAGTTAGTGTTCTATTGTTGTGGCTTGTCTATTAGCGACGTCTCTTCTCGTTAAATCGTCGTAAAACTTCGTTAAACGACGTTAAACCCTTCACTGCAAGACACCTTGTTAATGGTTGGCCAAACACATTTCATGTATTTTACGTACACTGAGATCGTTAAAAACGGCGGGAGTTTTTCTTAACGATGGAATTAAATTGATCTATTGCAAACAATTATTCGTCAAAACTATATACAGCAGCGTTGTATGGATGTCGTTCAGACAAGGATATGATGAATGAGCTTTACTTTGCTCTCCACACCTAGAATCTATATTAAAAACCTGAATCATCGTCCATTTGGCAAGCCATTAAAACTGCAATTTTTTAATTCAAGTTTAAACCGGCGTAGACCAATTTCCATTTGGCCATAGGTGCATGATTAAATACATGGTTTCAAAAAAACTGTTTTTAAATTGGGTAAAACTGTTAAGTAGACATGTGTCTTAAGAAATACATGTTATTCCTGATTCGTAGGTATTTCTTCTGGCATGTATTGCTAGTTTTCACGTGACGTCACGATGCACATTGTGTCACATAAATGGCCGCTATTTTCCACCCAACTGCAGCGTAACACCGAAAAAATCGAGATCATCCGAAATGTTATTGGGACAGCGGGAAATGAATTGACAGCCTGTATGTCATTGGTTTTTGTGGGACATTATATTTCAGCTGGGCGGAAAAGCGGGTATTTCGGTGATGCAAAGCAGTCTCGTGAAAGCTATGAATTATTTACGTTCATGATGATTGGTAAAGATAATCTTTCCAACGAAAAACTGTTCGTTTTTCCAATATGTGTGAAATATGATTGATATGTCTTAAATGAAACGTCTTTCGAGTGAGCGTGATTGACAATTGACTTTCAAGTTTATTCATATAAATTACAGGTTAAAACACTACCATATTCAATAAAATGTGTATTAATGGATACGATTATTAATAACCAAGTCGTTAACCCTGTAAAAGTAATCGTCCATCAACATTCATCGTATCAGAAGTGAGCCGAGCTGGACATTCACCTCGACTCGAACCATGTCGATGCACTTTCATTGAAATGTAATACGTCTTGTCCAAGTAATGAATGTACAAAGCCGCAGGACGGCTGTCAAGTTTAAAGGTGCCACTTTTATTTGTCGTTATTATAAACGCTTTATGGTATTGAAGTCATGGGTTGTGCCAGTGCGTGTAGTTCAATCATAGTAATGTATATTTCCATGTATCGAGAACTGAAAAACATGGTGAATTATATAACAGGTGATTGTATAAATGGAAATAAGTAACGTTGATAATAATATGGTTGGGAATAATTATTGATTGCCAACGGGGTGATGTCAAAAAAGCTTTCAAATTTATTTCGTAGCATTAGTTCGTTAAATTAAACAACAACGACACCGACATTCCGATACGAAGAGCGTTTGTTGACTTATTATACTTTGAAGGCATTTAAACTCCGCATGTATTCACATGAAATGTCTGTTATCAATTTATGCAAACTATCAATTGGGAATCTCGATCAAGAAGATCCTGTACCTCTACATAATTCGATAGCAATCTCAAGAGGAACTCTACCCGAACGCGCTAAAAATAACTTAATCTAAACATTGAATTATGCAAATATTATTCAATGATGCATTTTTACATGTATAACTATAAAGGAAAACTTTGCACAGCATATCCTTTGATTATTAATTATGGTCCCGACTCGAATATTGCACAAGATGTCTAGATTGTTCATCAAGTTTGATATGCATGGATGAGCTCCATGGCTCGTTTTATATGAAACCGTTAAGTTCATTAGGAGAGCTTCTTTAGTCTCTTGTTTCATGGAATATCGCAAGATGCGTCGGTTGACACTATACAATATACATCTTATCTTATAAAGTAATAACTATGGAACAGCGTTGTCTTCTCATTTCCATTGTGTTAAAGCAGATTCCTTCGCTTACCGCAGAGTCTTCGTACACGTCTAAAGGTTTCTTGCTCACTTATCTTAGTTCTTACTCGCATCCTCGAAATGGACCATATTTCATAGCTTATTTAACACACAAGTATATCTTTTTACCTGACGAAAACAGATATCATAATAATACATAATTGAGTCATTATTTGCGTAATTTCGCGTGCAAACGGTTTATGTGTTCGAAGAAAATTATCCTGCAAGTTTGAATTAAGCGCATTTTTTTTTACAATTTTCATTATATTTTTCATAGTAATTTTGTAGCCTAAACGACCGGTATGGTTGCTAAATTAACTTAACTACACGCGCTAGTTACAAAAATTCCTTCTTAAGCCTGATGAAGGATTTTTTTTTGATTGAATGATTCTGAGAGTCGCATTCGAAGATAGTGCAATTGCGTGCATTTAAATTTAAAAGTGCTTACGTCTTCTATCTAAAACACAAGGAAATCCCCCTTATCTGAAATTGAGACATATTAAACCAAACTCAAAAATTTGAGATTCGCTCTATCGCTTCTTCCAATTTATAGCTGATTAGGCAATTCCCGTAATTGCAAGTATCATATTACTCCATAACTCACTGTGTACCTATATCGTTTGTATTATGCCTCCTCACCTCAAAGTATGATATTTCATCGTAACTCCCCTCAAGTATTCCACCTTCACCATCCATCTTTTCTTTTGATATCATGTTTTAGTTTACCGCCGTCTTAGATATAAACTCTGCTGTCTTCGGTTTTAAGAGCAAAGCCTTGTTATGTTGAGTCGTGAACCGTAATGAAGCCGAACTTGTAGTTAATTAATATCTAATACACCATGTTCTATCTTCTCTTATAGTGGGAGACACCCCTCGATGAGGTAGCCATTTCGTATGTGTGGTACATCAGGGATTAGGGACGGATGGAACTAGCAGAACATATTTTAATGTGTATTCAGCTCCATTTCAAGTTATTTTCACTTTCCATAAACATTAATGCAGCTCCACAGAAAAAGTTTCGGTCAACAGATTTGGGAAATCTCAGATAATAGTGAAACTTTGTTGCGATGCTTTGGGGGAGTTAGGTTGAAAAATGTTGTTATGCTATAGATTTTGGTGGAAGAATAGTGCAATTATCTAGGCACCTATTCTACACCACTATCTCGAACCCAACCCCCCCACCCTGAAGTTGGTTTCTTCAGGCAGTCAATTACATAGTTGCTTCATCCTTGTAAATCTCATTCGTCAAGATTCATGCAGAAGATGTATGCTTTATTCAAATATTGTAAAATAGCATACGGCACTGTTATTTGATTGGCCTTTCTTAGTGCTTTTACGAGCTGGAATGGTTCATCATTTTACCACGAAGTACCATGAAGCTCGTTTGAAATTCGAGAAGATGAGACTTTATGACAAGGGTTCAGTTCTGTCTTTAAGTTAACACATTAATAAAGGAAGGCGCTGATAAAAGAATGGACCGGTTTTGCCGGACCGGTGGTCAACTTGATGGTAATTCGCTAATTTGAACGACACAAGCTAACCTCTTATCAAAACTCCAACGCGTTGTCAAACGTTAACCGTCATTTGAACATGGCACGAAAATTAAAATATTACCGACACGTTAAACTTGTGAGTAGGTAATTTGTGAATTATAATGAAAGACAAGAGCATGCATGATGCACATTAGTGGTACAATGTCGAGGATTTTGTTATCGCGAATTAGACTACCTTTTTTACTTTAGTCGGTATTTTGGTGGACATTTACTGTCCTTGTCAACGTCCAGGTAACACCTACATCATTCTGATTGAATATTCATGGGATTAGAGAGGATGTATTTGTTTAATTAAAGTTTTTTTTAATTACGAAACATTTAAATTTCGATATAATAAAAATTAGCATTGCCGTTATTTAAAAATAAAACAATGAGAATAATTTTTTATTTTTTTTTTCTACTGTTCATACGTTCGAAACGTATTATTATATCCCCTAAAGATGTTTTATTATGTGTGAAGAAGCCTCCATTTATAAACACATATATTTGTTTTTATGTAAATAATGCATGACACTCAATTGCATAAGTGGACATATTACTGGAAAACAACCAGAACTTCACGCGATGTTTATGCTTATTTTTGTATTCAATTATTTGCTGTATGTCGATACTATGGACTCCACAAAGTGTAAAAAAGTGTGGGAGAAATTTATCATAAAATAAACACTGCCGCTTTAATCTTTCAAATATAGAGTCAGCGCATGAACTATACGCTTTTTCGAAAACTTTCAAACATCGATAATATTTTCTTATCAATTTGTCATTTTTATGAAGCGTCGTTTGTCAGTTTTCCGAGCTACCCGGTCACTCTTTGGGGTACAAAAAGCTACAATATTGCGCGCCTGACTTAACACTATTGCCTCTACAAACATTCAAGAAAGAAAGTAAGCATGTAGAAGTAAGAAAGGTCAAAACTTTGAAGAATGTATCGATTTTCAATGTCGAGTAAAAAGTAATTTCCTTGCGATATCTTCTGAAGTAGGCTACTTGACACGTCTGAGGGTAAAATGTCAGAACTTTCTTGTTTACTTTTTTATATTTGCAATGCTTTTATTGTAAGTAAATGAAAAACTTATACGCTCTGTGATCCACAATAGGAAATTTTCAGCAAATCCATCGTACCATGACACTTTTGTATGCATTTCAAAATGTGTTTTCACACACTTAGATAATTAAACAAAAATGTTAGCACATACTTCATTCAGACTTGTCGACATTTTTAGTTTGCTAGAATTTTCGCAGTTTTAAATTCAGTCTGGGATTTTTACAGGCCAATTAATATTTTTATAATAAGAAGATTGTTGATCAAGCAATTTGCTCTTCCAATATCTCTAGAAAGTCTGCTCATGAAAGCTTTTTCCTGATCATCACTTTTATAATTTTCAAAGAGAAAAAAGTTTTCACGTTTCTGACGTAATCGATATTATTAATTTTGTCAGTGGTATTTCCTTGTGTCCGTTTGATTGTACCCAATAACGCAAGATCAAAGGAAACCAGAGCCGATGGCGTTTTCTTCTAGTTATATTCTCTGCCGTTCTACATGGTTTCTTGTCCATCGGATTCCGATACACTTTCCTAGTAGGTCCTTTAAAAATCATGGCAAATAGGGAATTGAAGGAGAACGCCCATGGTTACTTCAACGGCACTGTGGAGATCAGTGGTTACCCAGATGTCAATACAATAAAACCCATGGTCCCATACTCTATGTGTTTACCGCCAATTAATATTATCACGGAAGTTAGAGCAACAGCCACATAAATGAATGTAAACCGAACGGTTAGGCAGGTCAGCTACACCGGTTTTCGTGAGATAACCGAAGTTAAGCAACATTGCGCTGGTTCAGAGTTTGTATGGGTGGCTGTTATCGAATGACGTTGTTCTGTTAAAGAGAGAGGTTAGAGGGTTTTATACAAAATCTTTACTCCCCTTCACATCAACCTCTCGACAGAACGGATTATGGGAGGAATCCTGCTGTTCAAGTTGTACCGGCTAAGTGCCGGCACCGGGTTTCCCCTCTTCCCAGTTAGGTCCATCGTCATCTCCATCATCAACCTATCTTTCACCGACGCCATATGACCAATTCCATAAAGGCGAGTAGTAGGTGCATCGTTTACACCAATAATCAAAATGTCTGTACACTATTGATTAGCATGACTTTGAAAAATGACCTATTTCTCAAAAACGCTAAACAAATTTTTCAGTTTGCCTTCTTGAAAATCTTAATTTAAATACATTAAGCTAAGCACCCTGGTAGGTACCATACCGAAATGTTATCTATTTTCAACTGGTCTTAAGATTGTAATATTACCGTAAAGCTGTTGGCAGTGCTTAATTGTCCCTATATAGGCCGTAATTAACACGACATTGGACGGGCACGGGTACTTATACTGTGGAACTAGCCACGCGATAGAAATAAGTTATTTTCCGATAAAAGGTCATATCCGCCATGTACATTGAAGGTCAAAGGTCATTCGAGCCAAAACTTGAAGCCTCGTGCACACTAGCGCTCTGAACAGAGAACCGAATCGAGAACGCGAACATTTCCGCGAGCATGCAAAGTTTATCCCTTCTATAATAAAATTTTCTTGTGAACACATACATGTTTCACCAAGAAATTAACGTCTTTCTACGTTTCCATTATACCGTCGTGGCTAGAAATTTGAATATGTTTATTCATGCCGGAAATTTAAGAGCGCAACGTCTTGACCCCGCGCACCTAAAAATGGGCCCTCATTGGCGTATATTGGGAAAAATTTACCTCATAACGGAATGTTAACGTTTAGACACTTACGTGTACAGTTCAGAAAACTATGAATGCCCACGGTGCGAGGCGCCGGTCGGAGAATCTATAAATTTCTTAAGTGCGAAGAAAATTTCGTAGCGAAGTCCAATTTTTCTGGCGAAGCCAACTTTTGTGGCGAAGCCGTAATATACTTTCGCCCATCAGGCGCGCTCTACGTTAGTGTAGCGAACACAGCTATTGGACGAACTGGAGCCATGGTTTCCATCTTGGATTTTCGTCCATGTCGTCCATTTTTGTCCATGACAGATTACCTTTTTGTGGTCGTAACACTGCATTTGCGCAGTGAACGTGGTTTCAAAACTCAAAACCTAGCTTTAGTTGCCACAAACACGCATTCGATAACGTCAGTCTTTCAGTGAAACTTCAAAGTACGATTTGCGCTTGCATGCTGATATTAACGTGGACTGTTCCCGTGAACAGAGGCAGGTAACCATGGCTTAGCGTGCAATGACAAGCAGCAACCCCTTTGCTGAACGTCCTCATTATTACATGATCTTGGTTCGACGCTCAAATAGTCGCAAGTTGGCGGCTATGGTGCGTGGTTCGGTTGGGCTTTCTGCCCGCAAGTGTGCACAAGGCTTTTTGCATTCGGTAATCCATGCGTTCTCAGGTAAAGGATCTCAGGCTCCATCACTTTGGATGGTCAATGATTACGTGGATGGGTTTTATGCATCTGTCGAGTGATCTTCACAAGTAGACAGGATGTCAGCCGTATACCATAATCACATTTTGGCATCGGAAGTAGGTTGTAAAAAACGACCCTATATTACGGTCGTGCGTGGACACGCTTAAAAATACCTCCCACATCCTCCATTTGAAATTAGAGCGGATACGTCTCCCGAATGTAATTGATTTACACACCACGAATTGTTTCAATGCCAACCGTTTTGATGTAGTATTGACTCACGCGTGACTTGACACTAAATGAATTGAATGTTACTGTCTGAATGATATTTTATACACTACCTTCTTGTCATTTAATCCATCGGTTAAGCTACCTGAATCCATAAAGTAAACGTGCGATCGCTTTGTTGTGATATTCAGTGTAAGTTTGCCGTGGGAAAACCGTTTAGTGGTCAATCACTTAGGATATCAATAGTCTCAGGACACCTGATATTTCCGAAGTCCGATGATACTTGGACAGGAAGCACTGGGAGAACGCGGATGAGACTACAGGTGGATCGAATTGCAATAACATTGCAGGTGTACTGTGTTAATGTTCTCTGTTTATGACAAAAAAGTATTCGCATTTTTTACTTACGACCTAATTAGAACGATGGATGGCACATCTTGAAAAGGATATTTTGGTCGCTGCAGGGGAAACGGGATATAAATTGCAAACAAGATTTGTTTATGATCATGGTTATTGACAGGAATAATGGGAATCGGTTTCCTTCGTCGATAATGTCAGTGCATGTTTCAGGGTCCGATTGTAATAAAGAAGTCACCTTCCCCATCAGCTTAAAGAGGGGTCAGTATATATATACATATATCAATATTTTAATATTCGTGGCATTATTTAATTACTTTTAAAAATGCAAATATTCAGTTCTTTACAATTGACGTGTTACTTTCAAAAATCTTCCAGCCTCGAACAAATTTCCATTCTGTCTGATTTTAATTATGTGATAATTAGAGTTTCGATGAAAATGTTTGGTCCCTTAATTATAAAGAGCAATTACCAGCATGCAATATCGTTATATTATAATCTTGATGTACACCCCCTTGTCAAAAATGTCAGTAGGTTCCTCCGAACAAACATTATCTCCCGCGATCTTTTTCAGCTATAATGATTCCGATCTCACAAATTCATAACGATTTCTTCCAAAACTTTACCATCTAGTTTATTTTCCCATACGTCTCCCTTGAAATTTGGACCGATTTGAATCCACATTCCCACGTAATTATGCGTTTTGGGCACTGACAAACAATGTTTGTTTCTATATTTTTTATATTTGATTTATTGTAAGGAATCTGAACTCACTCACTTCGATGATTTATGGAACACTCTTCATCGGCAGTGTTTCCTCGGCGGCCGTCGTAATCTTATTTGCTCCTCACGCGATTTTCGAACATTCAATCTCTTCAACTAACTTTTCCACAAAACTAAGCCTCTATATACGCCCTCTTGTTCCTCATGCAAATTTTCAAGCGATTTTTTGTAGTGGGTGTTTTGCACCTCAACAAAAGATCCGCTCCACAATTCATACTCTAGATATGTTGATGGTGTTGGCTGAAAAAAATAGAGCTGTTGATGTTTCCAACAAAACGAGAGAATTTAAAAAATGTATGCATTGTAATTATAACCTGCTGCCATAGAACCGCTGCTACCTATTTGTGCACGTACTGGGGGAAAAAATAGGTAAACGTTATTAAATTTTTGAGACTCATATCTTCTGACTAATTTCAGCACTATAGTTTTTAAAAAAACTGTTAATAACTGGG
>QKMV01002196.1:0-12390 GCA_003287335.1 Lednia tumana
GGGGCAAACACCGAGAGTATTATTTTGTATTAAAGATTGATAAAGCGGAAACCATACTCAGAGTTGTAACTTTTCATTTCCATGAAGTAAGATATTCATATAAATTACTTTACCCGCAATTTTGTGAAACTGTTGCCGTTGTGCTGGACGTTGTGCTTGCACAAATGAGGCGGCCGTTTCAGATACCAAAGCACTCAATTTTTAAATTCATAGCTGCTACGATTGAAGATAGATCGAGCCGAGGCGGAGGTGGAATACATAAATATGCGAATTCCCTTCTGTGGATGTCAAATGTTGCTGAGTGATGATTAATATTGTCACTCTGCCTCCAGATCTAGTTATTCTTCCATTCATCATCATCATCTTATTCAGTTTAGACTTTCATTGTGAATGTTTCCATCTTCTCTTCCTTCATGCCCGTGCTCTTTCAATTCTTTCATTTCTCTTCTATCCCTAGCTGTTTTCTCTTTAATATCAATCTCTCCTTTTTATTTTTTCCCCTATTTGTATTCCACACTAAGATTTATTACCCTTGCCAAAATGAGCCTTTTTCTATTATGACAGCATTTGCTTTGGATATTTATCCTGCATCCAGTGAAACCGGGATGTGTAAAGGTGGTCATCCAGTTCAACTGTAATATCTGTGCATTTGTGGAATCGATCAGGATCTAACGGTATGCGAATAGGTCACGTGTTCTTCAGATGGACTCTTTTACTCCCGTTTTGCACTGGAGCGTCGAAGAAAGTGATAGGAAGTATTTATATGATTCTGTTCCTCAAATCAATATCGGCCCGTTGTCTCCACAACATTCTCCTTGGCCACCCATGAATCCTTTTTTGGACAGATGTTTTTGTTTGCTTTTTGCTCCCTTCTGTCTGTTGTATAATGTTTGTTAGTATTCCATTCGAAAGTTTTGTTCCTTTTGTTTCCCAACAAATCAAAACGTAGATTCAAAACCTTTTTGTTTCTTGAGACAAATGCAAATATCAACATATTATTTTATTGTTGGCATTCATGCGAACGTTTTCGTTTTGCGTCGTAAAACAATCCGTTATTTGGCGCTTTCATAAAATAAAGTTCCAGAAAATATCGAGAAAATAGAATTGTGAACCTTAATTTTGCTTTGTGTCGTCGTGCTCTGAGAAACTCTATAACATATATAGCACATTCTAGTAGCTATTCATGCAATAGACCTGGGTTCGAACACCGATCACTGATAGCACGCGCACATACATTACGTGCAGCCAAGACTGCACCATTGTATTGCGTCATCGATAATGAGTTATGTACCTGTTTATATGAAAGTGTAGGAGTGAAAGTGATTAGATAAATTTATTGACCGAGAAAGTGTTACGCACGATCTGGTTGAACATTTGATTTGATTTGTTTGAGGAAATTTTGATCAAAACGCTGTCTTTTGTCTTCTTTTACAACGTTCTTTTTCTGTACGTACATATTTGGAACGTTTAACGTTCAAGCTTGATTCATCTTAACAAACGGTTGTTTCTACGATCGCCTCAAATTTGTTTATGGAGACAATTCATAACGGAATACAATGTTATTAAATTCCTCGTGGAAGAGGGTTGAACCTGCATGTTTCTTAGCACTGATTGAATGCGTGCATGTATTCTAGTTTTCTCAATGCAGCGGGCGATCCTCGGCCGTCGGCACGCCCCAAGGCTTCTTCTACATGTAAAACGTCTCAATCGGGAAAGTCGGCTTGATCGGATTCGGACGCATTCGGTTCGGTACGCTATCACGTTGCCGTCTAGAGCAAATGATCATGTCACAGTTCAGAGACGGGCATAGTCGTCTGCCATCAGATTGACACCTTGTGAACCAAGCCTAGACCTATCACAACCACCTGTATGAATCCATTTCTAGCCCATTCATCCAATCTACTACTCACTATATGTATACTACTTGCAGATCGATCTATCAGAGAATGTACCAAGAACACACTCGCTATTCGTTGAATAATTTTATGAAAATGTGTTCTACTCGTGAAATTGATTTGTTGTTTCAAATGCAACGTGACTCTAGAACGTTGATTGAAAATTTAATCGAAATTTAGATTAATATGCAAATATGTAAAACGTTAGTTAGTTGAATTAGTGCTAAATGTTTCCCACACAGTCAGAGCTCAATCAAATAGACATATAGCTGTATCACACAAAGCTATTGTTGTGCACTTGCAATGAGATGATTCACAAAATGGTGTGTGTTAAAATTGTAGTGACATCGTGTACAAGTAATATCAATTAATCTGTGGTTCTAGAATGGCGATAGTTTCCAATGTTGAATAATTACTCTGCTTGTTTTCAACAATTCCCTCTCATTAAAGCCACAATTTATCTCTATTGAAAATCTTTCTCATAAATGATAATAATTCAACAGATATTCTGGTATCCCCTATACAACGCTTTCCGCCTTTCACATTTTCACATACTATTAATACCATACCTGATACCCATATGATAAATACGTGTGCCTGACATTCTTTGTTTATTCATTGATCAACGTTGCTGACTATAATCGTGCAGCAGACATTTTGACATACGATTTTGAGTAAAGCATTTGCTGAAATGTCGGCATTAAAGGGTTTTGCATTGTCGATGACATCGGCCCACCTACAGGTCCTTATCTGTCACCATCTGTCTCATGTTGGACCCAATAGCTGTGCACAACACTGGCCGGGCCCAACGTAAGACGGTTAGGCTCATCTCATGTCTTCTCATGCGGTCCAATGCGCAGGCTAACGGGTGGTCGATGTCGATGCCGATGTCTTCGATGAGTGCATCGACGATGGCCGCTTGTTTTTGTCTTGTCCCTCTCCTTCGAGGTCCTGCTCTCGGCTCGGGGTCGTCGAACAGAGCAATGCCAAGTTTCGCCCGGGGTGGTTAACATTTCTAATGGGATTCATTGTCAAGAACAAAGGTTGTTTGTAAACATACTGCTCTGCTGGCATCAGGAGATTTCGTGATGCTATCATGGACCATTTAATTGATTGGGGTGGGCGTAAATCACTTGACAAAACCACGCCAGATTATTTTTGCGTTTCTCGGGCGTACCAAAGTATTATACATGTGGTTGCCAAAATGAAACAAAGAAAGCATCTTTGAGCGTTAGTGAATTATACTTAATTGTGTGTGGAACATTTCTAAGCAATTATTTGGAATTGATACTAGATGATTCTGCCATTACGTGTTGGAACGTTTCATCTCTGAAGCTCTGGGATTTATATCACACCCCCTTCTTTATTTTCAACATAAAATCTTTATTTTCCATCTCACTAGCCTTTCAAAATTAAATCTCCGACTTTTACTGCAGAGCGAAATTTAGATTGCGTTATGAGGACATTTTTAGTATTGGCTGTTAGTGCACCACAAAACTACAAAGTAACAACGTTGTTACTGATTTTATTTCCTGCTCTCATTGAATACTTACTTTGGATTACGTCGGACCCAAGATGGAACAGAATAGATACCCAGCCCTCCAAGCAAATTGAACCCTCTAGCCACTGGGCTAGAGCTGGGGGCACATTCCACCATCACATTCCGTGCACATAATGCTTCTTTACATGTGGAACGTATATGGATGCTTTACTTCCAATTTTATCTGCCAATTCACAAGCTTTTATAGGCTGTAATAGGTAAATGATTTAAAAGATTTACGTCAATAGTACGTGTTTTGGACAGAAGTGTACCTACCCCCGTCGCCCACACCCTCGCACCCTCACCCTGCGCATGTTTTGTGTTGAACGCGAAATTTCGATTTCCCGAAATGGCGTCATAAAGTAGGTTATATTGCTGAGCTGGGAGAGAATCGAGAAGTTATGCCACTATATTGCAGTTTCGTGTAAGAGGGAAAAGATGATCGAAAAATAGAGAAAATAAGAATTATTATTTTGATTGATTGGGGAGCGCTAGTGGCAAAAACGATTCCCTGTAAGAAATGCCTTGTTCTCAAAGAAATAAAGCTTAGTTCATTGGCCCTTCAGTTCAGTATAGTCTTGCTGCTTCTTAACATTCTTCGGGTAGTCATATAGTTGTATGATTGAGAAGCAGCTTTGTCAGAATAATATGATCATTCCGATCAGTCGATGATAATAATTGCTGTCTCATGTCAGTTTTCAAGCAATTTAGATGTTACCCTCAAAAAAGGTCCATTACTTCCTTCACTGAAATCCAAATATACTAAATAAAATTAACGTTATAAACGGTCAAATGTGTTGAATTTTTAATTACAGTGTTTCTCAGTCCTTAAAAATACTTCGAACCAGTTGTTTGTCGAATTATTTGACCAAACCCAGTTAGATCGTCAAAATTAGTGAATTTCAAGTGATAGTGACAAATACTTTTCCAAAGGGGTTGGATAAAAACACACCAATCAGCATGCAGTATGTGAACTACGTTACACTCGCTTATAAGTTGACGGACGAGGCGAAGTGTGTAAAATCAAAATGGTAGGAAAAGACATCAAGTGGGTGGAACCGAGACCATTCGTCTAAAATAATTGAATTGAAGAGGCTCAACCCTGGCTCTATGCAGTTAGCTGCACAGACTCGTCATATTCACGTTGAACGATTGTAAACATAAATGACAGAATATGACGTACCTTAACCTAAAACCATATCCATTTGACAACATTGCAGTATGAGTTTCGGTTCAAATATATTACTAAAACAGCTGCTATCCACAGATAAAATTGGCAATCTTTGCAGCAGAGTTGGTAGAGTCGTTGGCAACTTGTGATTTCAAAGACATCTTCCCTTGTCGATATTTTTTAAACACCAGACTTAAACGCGAATCTGACCTTAAGACATGATTAGGGTCACTGGAAGTGTCTCGTGATGCATTGACGTTGATGCAATTTCTCTTGAACCGTATGAAACACTATCAAACTTTCCATCAAATGCTTTCATCAAATGATTGTGTCAAATGATTTGACGAAACATTTGACCGTGCAAAACAGGCGTTAGCTGCGATTCTTCTTCTGCCCATCAGACTACCAGCAGTGCATGCACATGCAACACAGCACACGCGTCAGGACAATACTTGATTGAGCTGCCATGGCTGCTGTTGCTGTTGCTGCTCCCTCGCCGTTCTCTTCCATATCCATCTTCCGTGAACCACTATTTCAAGAATTTGTTTGAATATATCCGCGATATCAAAACTCATTTTTCTCCTGTCACTTTTTTTAATGAAGACAATGGTATGAGTGATTCACGTACTTCCCACGTGATCTTCAAAAGATGGCTTTTCTGAAGAAACCTAAAACAGTTGCAACATCAAACTTTTTAAATTCCGTTTGTCTCCAGGTTGATGTAAATCACGGTACGTACACGTTAGGAGCACTGGTAATGCAGTGACCTCGAGCTCGAATCCGGTCGAGTTGAAACATTTTAGTTTGCTCTAAAATATTTACTTATACGTCCCCCTATACTCTACAGTGATGTTCGGGTACTGAGCAGAGAATATGTATTATTTCATGAAAACTACCCCACTCGTGGTTCTGAGTCACTGTAGTCCCGACTTCTGAGACTTGCAATTTGTACCTATACCAGAATCGTTTTCAAGCGGTTAAATTTGCGAGACGTACTCAATTACAGCTATTATGGACTGAAAAAGTAAGTTCAATTTTTTTCGCCGCTAGCACGGAGCTGTTACCGGAAATTTAGAGAATCCGGATTCGAATTCGATTCGAGCTCACAAACATCACACCAGAGAGAACAGTGATATTTATAATCAGCTCTGCCGTCAATGCGGTTGCCCCACAGGCACAGAAGAATTTCAAAACATGGATATCTGATATTTAAAAATACGATACTAAACAATTTTGACTAAATTAGATGCAAGCTGGCGACGTCCGTTGCTCATACAGGTGATTGCGGAGGATGACGTTGGAGCCCTTTAGGGTCATGGTGCTGACTGCAACCTAGAGATCATTTTGAAGCTGAAACTTGTTAGTAATGCTCCGATAAGCAACCCTTTTACAGTATGACTTTTCTTGAGATGACCGCGAAACAAACCTTGACGAAGCGAATCGTTATTCAGATTTCAGAGTTGAGGGCAAGGTCGGTCATTCGCACAACAGCGTACGTACTACAGGCAACTTTTTACTAGATTACCTAAAATCAGAGCCCTTGTATCGGACTCGTTCCCATTGCTGTAACGAGGGCCATGGATTGTGGGTCTCTAATAAAATGTATAATACATGTGCTCACTTTTCTGTTGATTTTGTACCGCACAGGCTACATTGTAACCCATATTTAAATAATAATACTTTTATAGGGTTTGATGTTCAGATGTTTTCCGTACTTCGGCTACTCGGTAACTTGCATTTGCACAAACAACCTCTGAGTATTCTTCTTATAATTAGTTGGCATTGATCAAACCATGCAAGAAATTTTCACCATGAGTTTGTTCGACCACCTCTATTGCCACTAGGTGTTTCTTAAACTTATGTGTCGTGATAGACGCCGATTTATTGAGTATACCTTATGTAAAGTATGACTTAAGTATTCAAATTCGATAACCTGTAATCTATGTGTGTCATATGTTTTTAAATAAGTTGCATGCGATTGTCTTATACCCGATAGATACTGACCCAACATGGTTATTAATACCATGCTACCACGTGTTACCACGTTGAGCCCGAAGAAATATTTTGTAGTGGACCACTGGTTACTATTATAGGCAGTACGATAGTTTTGTAGTTGGGTATAGTTGCGAAGTGGAGTGAAGAGTGCAACAGCAACAGGTGATGGTATAGGGTCCGAGTATCATGGGGTCCCCTTGCACCTCTCGGCATGGCAACAACACCTGACGCTGGCTTTTTCACAGTGGCCATGGCTCGTATGTGCCTCGCGGCGACGTTCTAGGACCATAGAATGCCTTCCAACTCCCGCACCTGTCGTACAATTCTATATCCCATCTACCGATATCCCTAGACTACAACCAAACACTCATTTAATGACTCTCTCGGTCTCTCATAACTTCTTCGCGTGTCTTGCTGCTTGCTGCTGGTCCCTTCTTCGTTTCAGTTGTTTCCCGTTTCAGAACAGAAACACAACGGAGCGCCGGTGCAAAGAGACTTTGCAGTGATAGTGATTGTGTGTTGTGTGTGTAATGTGCAGTTTAAGTTGGTAGCCACTGTTTTAACATTGATTGAAAACATATTTGCGGTTCACTTAGTGTGCGTTGAATTATTGGGTGACGAATGATGCAATCAAATGTATGTAAATTTGGTTGAGAATTGGAAGTTAATGTCCTACTTTGCACGACTCGTGAAAAGAAATGAGAGAAAATTAAAGCGTTTTTCTTATCTACAGAATTCCTCGACGTCTTGACGAGTGCATCTTCATTCTTCTTTGCTTCACAGCCACACATCAATCGTGAGTAGTAAAACTTTTTCTTCTTGCTAGAATATGCACGCTCATGACCTCCGCAAAAACACGCGACGAGTTTTGCGAGTATTATAATGAGTAATGACTTTATTGCTACTATAGCTGTTCATAACAGAGGTGCAATTTCTTTCGCTATTCTCCCTCTGGTAACGAAAGCGTTCATTTAGGGAAGAATCTTTCTTGAACTGGGTAGTCAACAGCTGACATTTTGTGTGTCCAACCAACTCCTAAGGAAGTTTTACTAATGAAACAGGTGTGCATGTTATGTCTCTCTCCCTACTCAACACAACTTAATTAGTGGGATACCTGCAAGGTACTCATTTAAGTTATATACAAAACTACTTGAAAATTCATCCAGCAACCTGATATCAAGTTCTTGTTGTTATGTCCACTAGTTCACAACAATTCACTGTCACATTATGATAATCGGTTCTTATATCATACAAGCGACATTGACGGAAATCTCTTACATAGTAAGATGTGTGGTCTTATTAACGTGAATGCGGTCCCTTGTAAGGAATATCCACCCTTCTGTCCCTCGCCGTTTATGATGGTCATCAGCTATTGTTTATAACCATCCGAGTTGCAGGCTGAATACTGATCTGATGCAATCCAGATTAAGTTACAAATCGAAGCCGGTTCGATATGAATTGCTAATGAAGCTTAGGTAATAATATAAATTTCCTAAAACAGTCGATGGTATCCGACAGCGAAAATACAATTTATATGCGGTATAAAAACAATCACATTAGTTTGGGAATGGAATTTTTATGTGCGTATTCAATCATCATATTTGCGCTCTGTCGTTACGAGTTTTTGTTGTTGTATGTAATTTTGGTGGTTAGATTAACGAGCGCCATTTGGAGTCTCAAGCCAAAAGTCCTGGGCACGGAGATTTTATCGGAAAAGGGTAAAGTTCTGGTAACTTTCAAACGATATGAGATTTGACCTGTTTCAACCCCCCCTTTTGCACACCCTTTATTTATCGCATCGAAAGGATTTAATAACCAATTAAAATACAAAACCAATTTGCCGTGAAGTACCGCGTCGAAGAAATGGATAATGCATTTTTTTTTACAGAATTACCCTTTTTCGGAAACCGTTTTGTCTTTAAATTTAAACAAGCATTGCCCCACAACGCCCACCGCGCTTGATAGCTTGCAATCTAACGCAAAATGAGAATGCATCGCTTAGAGGTGTTATTATCAATCTTCTTAGGCCTAGCGCATTGCGGTAAAGGGCTGCGTGCGGATAGTAATGGCCTCGGCGTGCGAGCAAGTGCTCGCTAATTGTCAGATTACGCATTGAATTCGCGATCTACTTGATAATAATTATTGCGATTTGCATTAATGCACTTTCCTACCACTGTGCGCATAGAGATGAGAGGATTTTGATGGTGAAGAAAACATATCGTGCAATGCAACGACCCTCTAAAGGAGTAGACGACAAATTGACTCACCTCTTTGTTCGCCTTACTGATCAGGAAATGTTTGAGACGGAAAAATACATATTTGGCAGGAAAACTAAAATACTACACTCGTTTTCTGTATTTAATAAAATAGATAGTACCTATAGAAGAGGGAAATTTTCAGCCGCCGTAAAAGTGCGCCAATGTAAAATACCTGGTTTCAGAATTGCTAGCGCATTTCTTGGAAACCAATAAACCACACAAACTATGACTTTGTAAGTTTGCATAAAGTATAGGAATTCGATTTGTCTTGGTGTGCCTTACTTAGGGGGCGTAACAAACTTTCGTAAAAGTATAATTGCAGTTAATATTAAATGTAAATGAAAGACCACCGTCATTTAAAATCTGTTTGTGTTACGTGCAAAAAACAAGGCATGGCCCCGAAATTCAAAATGCTCGTTTATTACACAAATATATCGATTCTATACTAATTTGTTAATTGTTACATACTAAAATGTTTGAAATGTATTCGCATTCTTTGCTCCAGAACTATTCGGTGGGCCGTGCCTTGAATTCCGGAATGCTCTGCATGGCCGGGAAATATTTCTGTTTTGCTCTGCGCAGAAAGCATTCAAAATGGAATGACATTTTTATGTTAGTTACTCTCGTTGCCCCCCTCCCCCAGCCTTCTCTCAACCCTATAACCGTGCCGCCGGGGGCATTATCGACAACTCAACACACAATTTACTAGTAAAACCGATATGGAATCCGGAATTTAGTTTAGTATACCTTACCCTACAGTGAAATGCAAGCTATATTACAGAAATAACTTAATTCCATTGAACACGGAATTAGCACGAAATATCTCAATCAAACTATTGCCCAATAGCTATGTATATTTTGAACTGAAGTATTTAGAAATATGATCCTGCGCATCATTCCCTGTTCAAGTAGAAACATATTAATGTTGTAGTGAGACTTGGAGCTCGGCACCGATTAAGGTGCAATTCCACAACAGTTTGTGTGAAGGGGTGGTAATCCCAAAAGATTGCTGAAGAGAGCAAACCTGGGACAAGTATACCCATCTGTCGACGTAGGTTTCCACAGCAAAGATTTGTAATAAAATACATTTTTAGGTGAAACTGTATTTTTTCTTACGGCTCGGACAAAATTGCCTGTCCTTCCTTGGGGTGGGTATAGACCAAGGTTTAAGTAACCAACTGTATAAAGTTAGTTTCCATATATATATAGCACCATAAGTAGATATAGTTTAAATAGTAACCAACTACATAAACCTTGGGTACAAACTACAAAAAAGAAGATAAAACAAAAACTACAACAGACACAAAAATACCTAACACTGCACACACTGTAATAGCCAAGGTCTAAAAATCAACTTTTGATATTTATATTATACCCATTGACATCCTATAAGCTTAGCTAATGTCCTATATCTTATATTTATATCCTATATCCTTTAAGGGTACAGGATGTCAATGATTATACCCCTTCATCAACACAGGCTCTGAAAACATCCAATTACCAAAAATGTGCGGTGTTTTATACATCGACCCGGCGCCTCCATATTTAGTGCCAAGCATAAGATGGTCTATTCACAAGGTTGAAATTGTTGTGAGCCCCAAGTTTTGAATCTTTTTCTTTGCAGAGAGTAGCAAAGGAGATTTTTTGCTGAGAAACTTGATTTGTCTCCCTCCACACACGAATATATTATGCATAGTAGGGGATAGTGAAATTTGATTCACTTAATAGACAGCATTGTTAAATGTATGTAGTTACTTAATGACATTGACAAGGCATGTGCATCAATTCACCTTGTCTTGGTGACTTTTGTTACTTCTCATAAAATACAATATCTACGCGTCATATATTTCGTACTTATTCTTACCTTAAATATTTATTACTACATTACATTTTGCTCATTGGAAATGTCATTGTAACTTGTTACTTTGTTAACTGTGGAATGAAAAAGAAAGATATAGGACTAAGTATAGAAATATAGCACATAAAAGAGAGATTCGTTCATTTTCTTTTGTGTAATGAAAAATCCATTTTAATTTACAATTCCTTTTTCATCTTTGTGTCAACTGTAATCTACTCTGCGAAACGTTTTTCCTTCTTATTTTCATTTGCGTGGCGTTTCTTCTTTTTCTTATTTCCATTTCTCTTCGTCCCATTTAAACTTCTTTGCGAATACAACCCTTATTCATCTGGAGCACACGTCAATATTTCCATTAGAGCTAGAAATAATATTTTAATCTGAGTAATTTCCTTCGAAAGACAATACTTCTCTTCAAGTCGTATTCTTCCCATATATATTCCAATCGGACGCAATTTTCTTTTCCACAGTTTGCTTTGAAAATTAGGACACTTTTCTTAATTGCATAGTTTGTTGATGATTGGCTGTTTTGCTTTCTTAAAATGATCTCTTCATTAAAATTTAGATACGAGATTCAAATGGTTTATCTTGAAGCGGGAAACGTGCGTGTGACTAGTATGGAAAAGTCTCACATTTCAGAGTGCGTAATTCAATGAACCTCTTATTATACAATAGAAAATCATCTAACTAATATAATATGATACATCTGCATAATTTTCAATGATGACATAATTCTTGTATACCACCCAATATTTCGTCAATTATATTTTCGCGATGTTTCTCCAATTTTCTATCGAATGGCATTGCTGCATTTTGCCAAACAAAGGAGATCTTTATTCACAACGAAACGAAATTAGCTTTCAACGACGTTTTGTTTATAACAATCTTTATTCTACGCGGACAAAGTAAATCAAATTTCATTCCAGAAAACGCATTACTTATTCAAAATGTCAGTCCCTAAAGCTGGCTTAAAATTTCATAATTAACAGCATTTATTTTTTATAGATTGCTATATTCTTCTCTGGTTTGCGATGTTCATCAAATCAGATTATGCATTTGAATATTAGAATAAAATCTGTTTATCTAGACGCTATAGTTATAACTTCGTTTAAGTAATGCATATTTTATCACTGAAATTTCTTTAGTTCTATCCACAACGGGAATGGGATTACGTATACTATATTCGCTAGTGATTTTTCATCATAAAATTGCAATTTTTAATGTTCTTATCCAAGGTTCTCACCATGTATAGGTATTTGCCGATTTTGTTTTCTTTCGAAAAATATTCTTTAAACCGTACAACTGCTTTGGGTAAGACGCGGCTGACGTACAAGAACTTACCTCCTCAAAACGAAAAAATGAAGATACTAAAAATAAAAACCAGGATCGTGAAATATCTAGCAGTAAATAAATAAATAACCCTCTGTCCAAACACAAAGTATGATCTTGGGGCTGTAATACCAACACTATAGCAGAACAGCGGCCAAATAACCCTCTCTCTAAATACAAAGTATGATCTTGGGGCTGTATACCAACACTGAAATATCTAGCAGTAGCAGAACAGCGGCCAAATAACCCTCTCTCCAAATACAAAGTATGATCTTGGGGCTGTATACCAACACTGAAATATCTAGCAGTAGCAGAACAGCGGCCAAATAACCCTCTCTCCAAATACA
>QKMV01002197.1:0-13851 GCA_003287335.1 Lednia tumana
TATAGTTAAGCTGCAGTAATTAAAATAAACTGAAAATCTGATGTGTTTTTTAACCTGCCCCTCCCCCCACCTTAACTTGTTTGCGGCTATCATATCCCATCTGACAGGTCATCCTTTGCGTCTGATTGCTGACTGCTGACTGCTGACTGCTAACTGCTGACTGCTGCCTGCTGACTAGCAATGCTCAGTGTTGTCACAGCATGGTAGATCACATGATAGAACATTGTAGATCAAAGTAGATTCCAGTAAGAGCACTCTCAGCTGCTATTGCCATGGCGCTCTTGTATATACTGTACAACATCCCTATTCCCTGCACCTAAGGTACTAATTAATAACTTCGTTAATTATTACTACACCGTTTTATATAGGTATAAATGATCACTTCATAAGAAATTGTTATTAATTAATCGACATTATTCGATACCCAACATAGCCTATCAAGACACGGTCAGCTTGGTTTATAAAAACAAAAATAAAGCATTACGTTTTGACGAGAAGCTATTATGCGGTCAAGCTGTCTGCGCTTTTTAAATCTCCTCTTTAAATTCTTTGGTATAAAATAATAATAAAAGTGCTATTAATATAAGATACTAACTATTACAGTTTCAGCGTCCTTTCCCGTTTAGTAACATTCCATCAAATGAGAAAAAAAATCAGAAAAGACAAATTGCCAAGTTATTTACACTAAATGAATGCTAATTCTCATGGTGGAAATTTTATTATATATTCTTTCCATTATAATGAAATACATCTTTAACTTAATCCACTGGGTAGAATTATTTGTCACCATAAATTATTCTGTCCACTTACTCAGTGTGCTCTGAAATGTGCAACTATTAATTTGTATGCTGCAAGAAGATTCCAGTACACAGTGGTCAGCCTAACTATTTGTATGCTTGTTATGAAGTGCAAGCCGTTTGCACGCTAGTAAATATAGTTTATATAAATAAGAGAAGATCTTGGGGCTGCAGCTACGAGAAACATACGATTGGGTTAACAGGTTGCCGTTTGCCAAAAGCGCGTGGAGCTTTTTTCCCCCCCCCCCCCCCCCATAGCCATAAATAACGCGTCTAAAACGACCCGGGGGGGAGGGGGGAGGGAGGGAGGCTACGAAGCTATCGCATGGTGACTGTATATACTGGCCAATTCAGGGCCCATCAAATATTCGCTACTTTATTGCCAAAATCTTGCTCAACAGGATGAAATACATTTTTATATTTTTGGTATCAAGTAGTACATTATTTTGATAATAATAGATGTCATAAGGCGCGCTTACTAGCAGGATAGTGTGGTCAGATATCCATTCATTCACTGACTGCCAAATGGACAAATGGGCCCAAATTTCCACTACTGGTTTGAATCTCACAAGGCAAGCGCAAGATGAAGTTGGGAATGACTGATCCTCGTAGATCTACGGCCACTTGAATGTCCAGGAACAGAAATGCCCGTGTATTAGGTATGTATGCAAGTTTCACCTGAATACTTAGCAATAGATTTGATATACGTGCAAAATGCGAATTGAATTTGTCGTCTAGCGGTAAAATATCTAGTTAGCATTTTGCATTGAAGGCGTTCGGAGTAGATTTTCTATCCTATCAACTATCAACTATCAGCTACACAAGACGACATCACTTCTGTTTAACCTCTGTCTCCAGCTTAAATTGACATACTTTTTCTGCATTTTGAATAATATAATCTCTGACCTTCCTTGACATAAATATTAAAACAAATTCACTCAGATTTGAACAGACGACAATCTATCACAGACCACTGCTATTGGGTATAGTCCGTAATTCATGCATGCGTCTATCAAATCAAGGATTCTGACAAATATGTGTAACAGTCGAATTACTGTGTATTCTCACGGCAAATGTCTAGGTATTCTTCAATAGTCTTCAAAGATCTAATTGTTATTCTTGCAAAACGAACATAACTAAACAAAAAAAAACCGAGTCTCTAGTGATTAATGGCTCTTTTAAACAACCTTTCGTAGATGATGATAAAAATATCTTAAATTTCACTTTTAAGCCGCAAGATGACCAGTATTTTCGCCGCCAACAACCAGCTATGTACGTGAGTTTGATCATTTGGAGATTGTCTTAAACGGCAATATACAAAACTGTATAGGTATGCTATCATTTCAATAAAAAAACACCACTAGACGATAAATATTCAATATATATCAAATAAAAATGTGATAAGAAAAAACTATCTCTCTATATATTTGGGGTGAGAAAATCTAAAGAAACTTTTCGACTAATAACAAAAGACGGGGGTGATTATTTTTCTGTTCTTGCGGGGAGGGCAGAGAGACAGAGTAGACAGGGCAAGGGCCAGGAGCCCAACCGACGACGTGACCAAAAACCACTTGGCTTACATTTCATTTGATCCTGTAGCCATAAATTGTCTTCTACCTCACACCGCGCACTATTGCACCCATCTTTCTCCATTTACAATCTGCTAGCAAAGAGATATGCACCACCTTACGGTAGGTGATGCCAGTGGTCCTGGGCTAGCTAGCAATAGCGACTAGCCACGTAACTTAACGAGAGAAAAACCACTCATCTGACAATCAATTGCAGACAGAATTTGGGTGGAAAATTACGGGCCCATGATGTTCGATTGAATTTAAATCCACCGAAATTAACGAATGGACGAAAGAAAACATTTACCGGTAATGTTTATTTTTCTTTTCACCACAGTGTACTCTATCCATCACGCCTGAGGGTAAAATAGCCAGCCCTCTTTATACACTTACAACCCTTCTTGAACGGAACCCACAGATTATAATCATCGAGTAATATCAAAGTTACATTAATTGTTTAACCATTGTTTCTTTCACAAATTAATTAATTGCTTTTTATTTGATGAGACGTTGCAATGTCATCTTGAGACATCAGAGATGACAAAATGATGTAATTAAAATTCAAGTTTGAATTGTTTATAAATCCGGCTGAGCTCAGATTGATTGGTCCATTAATGAAAGATTGATATCAAAGCATTTGAAGCACGCGGTTTTATTGTTGAATGGTATTTAATACTATTGTTTCGAGGTTGTTCAGCGTTTTAGGCCATTGTCCACTACGAAATGGATTTTTATATTGATTTTTATTGATGACTGAAATTTTATTAACCAACTTTGTAAGTGGCAAGTATAAATTGTGTTCATTGCTGCATTGATATGAACGGCGAAGATAAAAAAGAACTAAACATCGTTTGCAGGTTTAAGCTATACGTTGGTAGGAAGGTGAGAGCATGATTCAAATTTTTATGCGCAACCGCCACCAGACTTGAGATGCACTCTCGGTGAGACGATAATTCGTCAACAGTATCTATATCTACTTCTGTTGAAAAACACTCTTCTGAACCAATAGGATAAACATAAACTAGATCATAGGTATTTTTATTAAAAGTTAGTCTCAAAATGTGATGTAAGGTACAGGCGTCATATTTACTTGGGCTAAAACGCAACCATGTAATTTCAATAGGTAATGAGTTCGACTTAGCAAGTAATGGTGATACTCATGGAGTCATGGCTAATGATCGAGAGTAGAGTGGCCAGTGGTCAGTAGAGTGGCAACGAGCCTTTAGTCAGATGGACAGGGCATGGTCTGGTCAGATGATGATCTTTCTTTGGACAAAGATAAACGGTGAATCAAATGCTATGTTAACACAGGCGTGCGGCACACCAGACAAAACATTCTTCGCGATTCTCAAACCACTTTTTTTACATCCAAAGAAATACCTGAATGTGTTCGAATAGATTCATAAATCATTATTACAATATTTCAAAACAAATTTATGATACGTCGATCTGAATTGTATGTGTAAAAGTTTTGGTGTGAGCTTTTGCTTTCATACTATCCTACACCTATATCAACGCATGGTTTTATGCTTATGCTTATGCGATCTTTGGATCGCACAATCAAGAATCAAATTAAGTATCTGCAATGTAGATATGATGCACATAATTTTGATTCAAATGTTTTTTTTGTTTTTTTAATTATGGAGAACCATAATTGGAAAATTTTCATTGAGATACCTTAAACTTGTTTTATACGGTCGAATTTTTCGTCCAAATTATTTGACACGATTTCCTTCCCCAAATCGTAGCCAAATTCCAAAAATTGTAACTACAGAACCTGAAATTTGTCAGAGAAATTGGCGAAAAATGTTGCCGTGTAAAAGCAGGCTTTATAAAACCCAAACTGCGTCAATTTTTACATTCAATTTCATCCTTCAGTCTCATGAAAAGCAGTATTATTGCTCTTCAGTTAGGACCTACGGAAAATTGAGAGTAGTTGGATAAACACTTCAGAACACTTTTAAGCAGTAAAATAATTACCTGGCAGTTAATTTTTTTCAAGAAATATATTTAAGACAGAAAGAATATTTTGAATGAATCATTCATCAATCAAAAGCAAAGCCGCACTACTATACATAGTTGTATAGTATTTAAATTAACAATTAATTTGCATTCAAAATGAATAAAACAAAATATCAATAAACGTTTCGCAAAATCCCTCCGGGTTGTGTTAGTGGCTAAATATCCGCGGCTAGGGGATGATGCATTTGAACTTTGAATAAATGATGGCTGCGTTGAGACTAGCGGGCCCTTGGATGCTCGAGTCGGCGGCAAGCGAGCGCAGTGTTTGCGGGAGCAAAATACCTCTGCTTCCCCACCATACTGTTCATAAGTTAGCCAACCAGCCGGCCTGATTTATTGCCGGCTAGCAAGAGCATAGACTAGCAATAGAATCCACGCTAAATAACCCCAAGAACAACCCGTACCCATCAAATGACCACTCATACAGTAACCCGGCAATAGTCTTCGAATAACAAGTCATGTTGGGAACATGTTTCAGCGATTTGCATATTAGAAAACTACCCAAAATAAATTTTAGAACGTAAATAAACTAGAGCGGAAAGGAGTTTGATTTAAATGAATATAAAATGTGTAAGTTTAAATCTGAGAGCTATGGTCACAACAGATGTGAAATGGTTTGAGCGTTGACGTATCGTATCGACTATTTCGATGATTTATTGTCAAATGATCAAGGATTGATAGATACGTACCGACATGCGCTAGAAATACAGGCGATAGTGTTATTATCATTTTCGGATAGGCCCAGACTAAAGAAGGACATATTTCTCAGGCCTATTATACATCCGCGAAGTAACATAGATGTTGGATAAGAATTGGGTGTATTGCGTAATGTGATACTGATAGTTCTACATTTCTACATGTATTTTGCCAGACCGTAAAACGATATCATTGCATATTGTCTTTATGAATTGTACTCTTTTAGCTGCATATAATAATCTTGTTATTAAGTGTATTATAGCTTTGCAAATCCCCATCAAGACATTATTAATTGATACTTTTGTTCTAGTTGAGAGTCTCAACTATTTCCAATCCGTTTAAGGCCGCAGAACATTAGAATAATCGTGCAGTCAAACTCGTGAATTCGCTGTCAAAGAAACACAATGTGGGCCCAACCTGCATTTTCAAGAAAGATACCTACATACATATAGGCATTCACTAAAGGATAGTATAACATCAGGTATATTATATTCAAGTGTAATTTAGATTCTTTGTACTCACTCTGACCAAGATGAACCCTCTTCATCCACGGATAGATCTGGGGAGGATTTCCTCCAGTTCCTCCTTGCTTGCCGTTGGAGGCAGCCGGTGTGCCTCCTTGTGTACTCGAAGCACTTGATGTACTCGACGCAGGACTCGACGAGCTTTGAGACACAGCAGCTGTCGGCGTATCCACGACCGGGACCTTTGGGGTAGTTGCTTTCGACGCAGTGCCGTTGCCATTGCCGTTGCCATTGCCGTTGCCGCCCGCGTTATTCAGTGGTGGACTGCTCCTCGCCGGACCACCAGTACTCAAATCTTGAGGAGAAGAGACGCTCGTGCTGGTCGAATCGGCGTATTTGCAACTCGAAGCGTTCACCGTGTTATTATTTAAAAGGTTTACGGCAGGGGGTTGGGGCTGGGCGACATTCGCAGGGGGTGTCACAGGTCCCGGACTATTTAGAGACGTTATCGTCGAGTTCCCAAGATTTCGAGTGTGTGACGGATGCAGGGTGGTGTAATCTGCCATGGCGTTGCCATTGGGGATGTTTGGGTAATGCTGAGGGTAGTGGGAGTTCTGGGGCGAGTAGCAAGTTGGGTAAGTGGTGTTGGTGGAATTTGGATTGTAGTAGTCCGAATTTTGGTTCGGCGGGTGAGAATGTTGAGAGCCTGGCGATGGGCCCGCTCGTTGGGGGGCCTGTCCTCCTGCATAGCAGTTGGCGAGAGAGTTAACAAATTGATAGGAACTCATGACGAAATGTTATCACTTTTCTTGAGGATACGAATTGTTTGTTGGTTTGTTGATTGCTTGTGTGCCAATTTCTTGACGAACTGTCAATGCTTGATAATTGAATCGAGGTTTTGAAGTTTCTGGTAAGTCATAAGATGATCATCCCATTTTTTAAGCAAGCAATGTGCAGTTTAATAGTACTTCGAAATAGTTCGTTTCGTGTGACAAGGCGCTGTTTTGGAAATGTGAAAAGCTTGCGCATACACGATGACGATTTCACTAAAACACTTTTGACACACCGAAAATTTACGAGCGTTTGATTTTAAAGCCGACACAGATTTTCACACACAATTCAAACGTGTCTGTATGGGAAGTTTAGGAACTCACCATTTCAGGTAAACTCTACAACAGTTCAGTTACTTAAAGAGTTAATGTAAAGAGTTGTGACATAGTCGTATATTTGTAATTCGACTCGCACCACTTGTTTGGAGTTACAGCAGACTGCGCGAGCTTGCTGGTAGAAACTCCGCACTGACCCACACGGTACAATAAATCTAACTTCTCGCCAATTAATAGCTGTTGATTATTACGCAATTACGCATAAAAATTTGTTCGAAAATCACTGTCGTAGTTCACACGGTTGCTATACAAATCGCATTAAATGCTAACAACTTTTTTTTTAACCACTTGTTTTATGGGCCATAAAAACGTCAGGATTAACTTTATGACTCTCAGCAACTACTCCTGAGTAATTGTTGGTCTTAAACAAATTGCGGTGAATGAGCATTGTTTAGTAGTATATAATTGATGGTTTTACGAGCGACGCTACCGAAGATACGCTCTTACATCTGCAAAACAAATAAGACACGTGCAATTTTACTCAGGTATTGACAACAATAGCATATTCATTCATTCATCCATTCCTTCGTTCCTTCCTTCCTTCCTTACTTCCTTCCTTACACATGCCCATACATCAATAAATTTAAAACATTCATACAGGGCAGGCCTATTTTTACATTATCCACCCTTAAAACTATAAAGCTAGCTTTTAATCACACCCGAAAATTAAATTCTACGAAAATAAAATGTTTAACGCATCCACTAAAAAACTGAACGCGTCCACGATGTGATATTTAAAATTATGATATCATTATTTGGCATAGCTGCTAAAACATTAACTGCATGCATGTCTACAATTCCAAAATAACTTGTCAATTTGCACCCCGCTTGACGTCTCGTTTACGCGATCCTAAATCAGCACATCACATCGGATCGCTCTTGCACAACTTCTTTACGCTCGATTTCAAACAAACCAATTAGGAAATGAACCCGCGTTTTGTTTTGGTTTGCCACACTATTCGACACCAGATCAGAACTATAAGCCTCAACACATAGACGCGAGCGAAAACGAATCACCAAAAATTTTACACAAACACCAAAAAAAGTTTTCAAATAAACATCGAAAATCTCTTATGTATTATAAAAATGATATCCTTACTTTTGATCAATTGAACTTTTCTAATGACACTTGCAATAGTTAACTGTTAGTACTTTGGTGATATTTGTCCAGAAGCTAGACCTCGTTGGTAAGAGTTGGAAAGTACACTGTGACACGCTGGTCTAGCTCGCACGTGCTTATATGAGCTATCTGTGAGATCCCATCGCCGCCTGCCTGCCTGCCTGCCTGCCTTCCTTCGATGCAAGTCTGGTTTCGTCTGAGTTGCGCGCTTCTCGTTGATTGGGCTGTTCGCTGTTCGCTACGCTACGGCTACAACCCCATACCCGAAGTCCGTGTTGGGTATGTGTGCTATACCGACTAGCTCTAGCTAGCCGCCTAGCTTCCTAGTGCAACTCAGGGTGGGGAATGGGAGCCAAGGGGGAGCGGGGATAATGGTAGGGGAAAGGGAAATACTTCTTACAACAATATCATTCACGGATTAAAAACACATAATCGTTTCACTCGTCGATTGTCCATTTTTTACGCACAGATCATTTTGTCGGTTTGTGTTGAGAGAGGCATTTAAATGGATTTCTATTATAGATATATTTTAAGAAATTGCTCGAAACTATAACTATAGGTGCACGTTATTTTGTGTGGTATTAAGATGACACATTTGTGTGTTGGCTGTTGGATGTATGTCTCTTTTCGTTTTAAGCGATTTTATTCTGTGAAGATAATTAGAGAATTTTGGGGAGAACCAGCACAAGATAGTCTTTGTTGAATCTTTCAGGCCATGTGTCAAATGTTTTTTACTGATTCATTTGAAAGGAATTATGCGCCATTTAGTGCGTGGAATTACGTGTTAATTTAGTTAATAATTGCACTTTAAAAGTTTATTAGGTAGGAGGGCTCACGTATGACCATTCAAATTAATTATGTGCTTTCTTCTTCAGCGCATTTTTTTATTGCATTTCTTTTCATTTATTTTTAGGAAGTTGCGAGAGAAGGTTTGACCTGGCGGAACGTCGGCCGTCATTTTGGGCGAGCTGATTCAGCGACATTTGTTTTATTAATATCATTATGTTTCATCATAATGATGATGTCAGTTTTTATCAACTTAGTAAAAATATCATTAATTATTCCAATGTGAGTTTGCCTGTGTTTCATATATTTTTTTAACACCATTATTTAATACTTAAAAATTGTGTGCGACTTTTTTTTTGGGTGGGACATCGGTGCTACAGCTACGTAGAAATGTAGGTAATTAATTAACGCGTTCTGTTTGAAGTAGGTAAGGTGTTCACTGCTTTCCGAGCCGAACCAAACCGAACTAGCGTTCCCTATTTCCTGCTAACTTTAGTCGAGCCCTATTTTTGCATTTTTTTCACTCATTTATCACAGAAATATTTTCAACTCCATTGAATCTAAATAATACATGAAGTCATCGACAAATTTGGTGATTATATTTATAGTTATCTCACCGTTTTGGCACCCACTTATACATTTTAATTCCAACGAAATTTCCTACAGTCGGTTCTCAGTCCATGACATTATTTATTGCGACCAGTTGATAACAGTCTGGTGCGCACATATTCGCGAAATATACTGCTAATTTTACACCAATTAAATAAAGCTTTAATTATCCAGAATATCTCTTAAACGATGTGCATAATTGCAATTCGTTTTCTTCTTTATTAACTGTTAGATGTGTCTCGTTGGTTTCAAGTTTATTTCTGAAACTGAAAATACTTCTAAATCTATACGGCGGTGAGACAGTGGATTAGAGAGCGCGATTTGAAGCTATACATACCCAAACACGTTGACACTTTAAATCACTAGCACCACAGTGGTTAATTTACTGGCATCCCCTTTTACAATAAACACTCCCTTAATACTCCATAATTAACATTCGAAACGAAACCCCCTTTTAATAGACTTCGCAATGTCCCATCAAATAGTACCTACGCAACTATTCCACTGCGATCAAGTGCTTGTAATATAACGTTTTGATTTTGGTTCCTTAGAGTCTATTTGGCACGACTATAAGTGTTTCTGTGCTTTGCTTTCGCGGACTATAAAATGGTCCTGGGCATGATAGTTTGACTCTGTCTCAATTCGAGCAGATGAGTTATGGCAATGTGATTTATACCACGAAGTGTTCTATTTGCTGTGGTATTAGATGCTAATTCGGGTGGGAATCTGGGGATGTGGATGGGGAATGAAACGAAGGTGTAAGATGGTAGGTACCTTACAGTATTATGACCATCGCGAGCAGTGTGGCTCGCGCCTGGCAGTTATAGGGTCGTCTCGTCGGCTTTACGTATAAATCACTTGCACGGGCATCGTCAGGGGTGGATTTATGAGCCAGGGTGCGAGACGGAAAATATTATAAACATTTATAGTTTTAGGTACTACAGATATTTCTTTTGGACTCGGGGGTTTCCTATAAAATATTTGTTTATTAGCAATGGGTTTTTTTATGCTAATAATATCTTTTTTATGTGTTTGTGAGTCTAGTTCATTTTCACCTGGGTTTTAAATGTATTACATTTCCGTCATTTCCATGTGGCTGGTTTTGGTCGCTACACTTACGCTATCACATACCGCGGATGTAAATGTAATCGATAGCTAATTAATTAATTATGAGCGTTTTGTCTTACCTTCACGTATATCAACTTCTGGTGACACCTTCGCGTTAATGTCGATTAATCGGTTCGCAATGAAACGGTAGGTATGCAAAGTTAATTCAATCTCACTTCACTTGACGCTCAAAGGCCGTCATAGGTATGTGTCTTTTGGCTAATTCAATCCACTATTTCAGCCGTTGTCAGTAAACAAATGGCCAAACTCAAAATTTGGATGGCCTGAGAGCTAAAATTATCATCCATAATTTTGCGATAAAATGGGGGAATACGGATTTTTTATAACTTAAAATTTTTAGCTCACTTCTTGTAGAAAATTTGTAATTTTCGAGCACAAACAATCCTGTTCACTCACTTAATCGTCACGCACTCGGAAAAATTGCCTCTACTTCTGTACGCAAATTAGCAAATTTTATACTCAATCAAAACAAATTTACGAACAATTATGTTCTATTTAATTTTCACAAGAAAACTGAACAGATCTTGTCACAATAAAATACTCGATTAGCATGAAATGATGGAAACGTGCGTTTGCCGTCCCGTTCGTGGTTTTCGAACTGGTTAAACGAATGTACAGCGATTGTTGAGTGCAGCGTGGTTATGATGTTGTTTTTGAAAACGTCCGTAGGGTGGTGTTGTCGCTACGCTAGCTCGTAACTCACTGGCTGCTGCCTCTTGTAAAGAAGTATGCTGTAAAACACAGTAGGAAAGGAACTTCGCTATCGCTGGGCCAGCCTAGCTGTGCTTAGCCAGCATTGGAAGGGGCAACCGCCTGCCTGCCTGCCTGCCTGCCAGCCAGCCAGCCAGCCTGCCTGCCTGCCTGCCTGGTTCAAGAAGTTAGGTGTCAAAATCTCTCACCTCACATGCTTCAGCAAAATTGCGTCATCAACTATTTCAAATGTGTCGAAAGTACACATTTCGTTCATATGATGTACATAACTGAGACTGTTTGGAGCTCACTGTACAACATTATTTCAAAGTTTCGATGAGAAAGAGTTTAAATCTTTGATAATAGCAAAGTTGCATTCTCCTCTCGGTTCGGTGGTACCCCATAAATTGTCAAACATCTATTTGACGTACCGATGAATTCAATGATGTACGCTTCTGTCTCATAAAACGTTTCTTATACCTACTCTATAAACAATTTGATTCACTACCATTTTCTTCCTCCTTTTCTCAATGGTCACTAATCTGAAATAAATCTTACGGTTCTCTCTGAAATCGTAGTTGAAACATTTGTTCCCCAGATGGCGGGCAGGGCAGTTGAAGCGTGGTATGAAGCTCCCCACATTTAGAACCCCACCGACCGCCCCCGAACAGCCCCCCAAAATCCGACAATCCGGCACGCCAGTCGAGAAGGTGGCGGTGGCTGATCGTTTGCTTTGCTTTGAAACTGTGGCAAACCGAACGTGTCCTCGACTCGAACGAACTCGCAGTATCTTCAAACAATTGACAGGAGCAAAGCATACCATTCCGAAATTAGAACATTACATGCCTATCATGTGCCCATCGCACCCATTTGTTTATATTTAGTCTTCGCAGATAATCACCTTGACAAGCATGCCACTAATAAATATAAACAGCCTTATCCTTATTGGTCTTAAACATCTTTTTTTTTAAATTGAGGGGCAGGTTAAAAAACACATCATACTTGCTGTTTATTTCAATCACTGCAGCTAAACCATTATTAGCAGAGACACCAAACTTGGTTACCTCCAAGAGAATTGAAGTGACTTTCTGACAAATTGTATTCCAAATTTTAGTGTTTTTAACTTTTTTAAATTACCCTCTTTCAAGGGGATATTATCATTTTTTTCAATTTGAAGAAGGTAATTTTAAAAACTGGTTATTATAAAAATTTTAATCACATTTTGTCAGAAAGCCAGTTGAATTCTCTTGGAGGTAAGCAAGTTTGGTGTCCATGCTACTTATAGTTTAGCTGCAGTAATAAAAATAAACTGAAAATCGGGTGGGATTTCCCAGTTGCCCCTCACCCAACCTTAAATTAGAACCCGTTCGGTGGAAGAGCCGAGTTTCGCAGAATCTACGAAAAACTCGACCAAGCTTCTTGAAAATCGACATGCCAGTTGAAGATGTCAGCGTCGTGCATATAAAATTGTCTGTCAACTGTAACATAAAGGCTTCGTTGTACAACGCGTTGTTCACGTTGCTGGACGAGCGTATATTTCTTGCAAAACTTTCATCGACGGATTGTAGAACAACTTACAGGCTTTCAAATATTCTAGATTGAGAAATTAGAGCCAAGAAAACTGTATTCGCAAAAGAAAATGACGTAACGGCAAAATTAGTATCATCTTTGCAGGTGGCAACAAGTGGCTATATTTTATGTCGTCTTCAAAGCCTCTTTTTCAGCAATCGTATCGGTTGCTAAGAAACACTAACTCGCACTTGGTAGGAGAAGAAAGGAAACTGTGATTAAAAATATCAAATATTTTGTATTTACGCCTCGTGACAGCCACCCATGGAACATGACATGCAGACACACTTTTGTATACCGAAGCTGGCTCTACCATTGAAGATAGCCCATGATGGCGAGAGAACTAGAGATGAATGAACAAACTAGGTATATTCCGCTAATCACCCAAAAGGGCCGCCGTAAATGCTCAACTGGAGTCTTTTTAGATAGCCGTAAAAGATAAAACGAAAGTAAACTTGAAAAAGGTGCTTCCGAATGGGCCTATTTTATCATTTTTTCTAGAACTTGCTCTCTCACTATCAAAGGCTAACTTCAACGATAGAGCCAGCAGAGGTATACCAAAATAGGTCTGATTGAGGTCTCTTGCGTGGCTCACCATTCTCACGATGCATAGCAGCTACACCGATTTCTGTCGAGGGGATCTTCAGTAGTATTCTTGTGGTAATTCAAAAATAAATAATAAAGAAAGGCTCATAAGTTAGAGATTTAGCGAGTTACAATAAAAAAATGGTCCGCCACGAGCCCGAGAAACAATTGTCAAAAGCAGCCCCTTTCGATCTAGTTCACTTCGAAAATAATCCCGCGTAAGAGAATGTCCATGGAGCTTTCTGACATTTTTTGGAGTGCCATTTTTGACTATCATAATACGTTCAAGTCTATACGAAAATTTTCATTTACCAAGTAAAAGCACCTGTAAAAAAGAGTTTTTTTTAAGAAATTAAGGTCTTTTAGACAAGAAAGTCGCAATTTTGAGGAATATTTTATGGCGTTATTTCTTGAGCAATAAAAAATACACTCCAGCCGGGATTCAAACCCAGGAACTGCGCAGTATATGTGTAGCCGCTTTACCGCTAAGCTGTGTTATGCGGAGAACTGGGGTTCGAATTCAGGCTGAGGTACATTTAAAGATTGCTAAAAAATAAAGCATTAATGTTTTCGTTTCAAACACCACCGATACACAAGAGTGTTGGGCGACAGCATTTAAACTTTTTAGCCCTGGTTTACAACAGGCTCCCC
>QKMV01002198.1:0-13850 GCA_003287335.1 Lednia tumana
GATTAAATTAAATTAAATTAGTCAGGAGATATGAGTCTCAAAAATTTAATAGAAAATCAGTGAAGAGGTGTTTCTTTTATGACAACATTCACCTACCATGGAGCGATGAATTCTAATTGTTTTACTCGTTACCAGTCAGCTTTTCTGAGAATTGTAGCCAATGCCATATTCCCACTGCCGCTCAATCCTCAAATTACCCAAGTGGAAATTTTTCGTGAATTTCTTAGCATTCAAACCCAGTTTGTAAACCAGTTTTTTAGCTCGTCGATCAAACACAATATTGTACACAGAGCTGACTGCTAACGAAGAAAAACTCAAAGCCCAAACTCCCATTGTTTGTAAATTAATAGAGCTGGACAGAACATTTTAGTGTGAAAGGATTTTGTGAGAAGAAGCAGCTTAATTAATATATTACTAAATAAATCATGCTTTAGAAACTAGGAGCCTTCAAACAAACCACTGTTAGGTAAAAGATGAATACAAGTAGAACAAATAGGTACTCAAGTAATAAAGTATCAAAACCTAGACAGATTATACAAGTAATGTACAACAGCATTCCAAAACGATAAATATCAACAATCAAGTAAGACAAAACTTGAGTAGTGCTGTGAAAAACCAAGGGTCAGCTTGATGTGCTTTCTGGATTTGCTCTGATGTTAATGGGATATTGCGCCTAAAAAGGGCCATACAGCATATCTTGCCGCTTCAAATGATTTTGCGCTCACATTTTCAGAAAAGATCTGGAATGGTGAGAAAGTCAAACCAGATGCCACACTAAGCCAACATCCCTGGCTCTGAAATCTCCCCTAAATCAACTCTAGGGTTGCCACGTAAAATTTATTGGCGGATACAGTTTTTAGAGAGGGTGGGGGGTAGCAGCATTGAAGAAATGTTTTGTTCTGTGTATCGTTCTCAGTTTTTAACAGCCATTTTAGACGAAAAGATAATTCTACCAATTAAAATGAAATAATCTATCTTTTAAAGGGGCTGTAACCCCCTCAACTAAAAAATGTAACTTCTAAATGGTTGCTAATTAGTAGTTAAGAGGCACACAAAACTGCTCCCTTACAAGCTACACAAAAAATGGTTAAACATGGCATTTTTTGTTTTGGTTAGGGTGCTCAAGTCAAAATGTCTCATCAGAAATCATACACGGAAGTTTTTGGCCCTATCAAATTTTTGGTGATAGTATAGGCTAGGTTTCACTAAGTTATGAACCTAAGTTTAATATTTTTGTTTGCCATCTCACCAATGCTAGTCTGAAAAACCTCAGGTTTAAATGGACAGTTGGTGAGACCTGACCTAAAAAATCATCCATGGTCAGTCCTATGGTTGAAATAAAATAAAGAATTGACGAGTGTTTTAACACAATGTTTCCGAAAAGTTTGAAATTAGGAATGTACAGCAAGATTTGGTGCATCCAAGTAACAAAAGGGACAGTCCCAATGAAAGCGAGTTACGTGACAACCCTGGACAACTTTAAATCCATAAAGTCAGTGCATGGAGCCTTCAGAGCCCTCGAGTTGCACTACAGTCGGTGTGGCAATCAAAAGCCTGCTTGAAAGCGAAATGAACCTATTCACAACACTGAACAAACTGTCGCATGTGCCTCTAGTCCCGGTAAGTATGCCCACCGAGTGTGGTTTTCTACGTCTGGTTGATGGGAATAATCCCTACCTTCCCTGAAGTTCCTCCTCCTAGAGCCTATTCTATAACTTTTCTCCATGCAAAATGAGCCAAGACAAGATCTCTATTGTCTATCTGCTATAGTAAGTGGTTCTTGTTCCTGAGCATCTTAAAGCATCCTAAACGTTTTAAGATTTACTGAATACTGTTGAGACAAGACAAGATCTGTAATCGGTCCACAGTGAGCTTCGACGCTTATAAATTCCCAGGAACCGCGTACTGCATACCAAATGGAAATCTTGTCTCGTCTCATCTCGCATGAAAAAAAGTTGTTGAATGAAGCCTGGTTTACAAGGTCCAATTCCCCATCCAATTTATAAGACACAAATTAAGTTTCTAGGTATGGTTACAACCTACAACTGTTGCCAATCGGCTAAAATTAATATTTCCACTTCATAGAGTGAAAAATTTGAATGTGTAACTGCCACTGATATTTCCATTTGGTATTCAGTAAGCAGTTCTTGGACGCTCAGAAACGCCAATACCAAATGGAATACAGAATATCACATGGAGATCTTGTCTCGGCTTATCTTGCATGAAGAAAAGAGGTCGAATAAGACTGCCACTGAGATCTTGCCTTCCCTAGCTTAAAAGAAGAGTTATCGCATATAAGGCTCCTCAGGCAATGTAGTCTCCATGGCGTGCACGACGCTAGTTAACGTTTCGTGACGACCGGTCCTGGCCAGCTGGTGACATACGTACCTCCTGACGGGACTAGACATGGCGAGGGGGGTGGGCACGCCCCCAATGGCCTTCATCCGCTGCTGCATGGTGGGGCTGGGCCGCGTGGCCAGCGCTTGCGGCGCTTCGGGGGAGAGCGGGTCAGGCGTATGGCTGCGCGATTGGCTCATCTCCATGCCCCTGCGCAACAACAACACAAATTTGGAGTTTTTTCTTGAGTTTTTTTTTCTGATCAGGAGCTGGGTGTCACTGCAAATCGACTTGATTCATCGTTTATGCCTCAAGGAAGATTATTGATGGTACTTACAATAATCGAAATATTAATTTGTCGAGACAAGTAGCGTAAATCTAGGAGTGCTATATGTTTTAAATTTAGTTTCTTCATAGACCATATTATGCAGATGCCATTGTATTCATTGAAAATGCTGTATTTTCACTGAGTAGCAGGTTTACAAACCTACCTCCCGACTGCACCGTTAACTAATATGTTCGCCCAAGTCTTAAGTATTTTGATTAAATTGATAATAAACTATTTGATATTTGGTTGAATTTAAATTAATCAATGCCAATAAAAACATCTCTAATAGTATAATAGTAGTCTCTAGTATAGTAGTAGTCTATAGTATCTAGTAATAGTAGTATTACTAAAAGTAATATGGACACAAAATTGGAGCATTTAAGACTTTAAGGACCGGTTTTTCAGTGACCCGTGAAGAATCTGACGGTCTATTAACTTGTTATTACCATGCCAATAGCCAATCAGGTGTCTCGATTCTTTTTCTAACAGACCGTTAAGATTTAACGGACCACTGAAAAACTGGCCCTAAGAAGCAAAATATTTAAACAATAATTAAATCAGTATTATTGCCATGAATGTATATGAATGGACCTGAATTTTTATCATTCAGCTTCAAGTGAAGACGTAGTGTCAGTGTCTTAGGACCTTCTCACAGTCATTGGTAACTAAATACCCTCAGCAGGGATTTAAAAAAAAATAGACTTAAGCTGAAGTACAATGCCGGTGATAGAAAATAGGTGTAGCTAAGCATGGGAGAATCCTTCCTTTAAATTTATCTGCTGACAAAGTTCGCCTTCGAAAATATTAACCACAGTTTATACGGTAGGAGACCATACTATGTTACACCCTACCTTACTGTGTTAATTGTCACCAGTGCCCCTGGCAGAAAAGTATGCTCTCCACGTTAACAGAGTGTACCCGTTTGCATTACAGTATTACTCATGGTGATTACTTTGGAAACACACCAGTATTGGGGGGGGTAATTTTCTATCTGATGTTTTGCCTTGCAAAAACTGGTAGTAAGTATTATGTATTCTTAGTCATTAAAATATCCTTTCACGACGGTCTCTGAATTTTCACTTGTTCACCAACAAAATTTCACCAGTTTACACACATCCAACATCCAACTCTAGTAATAACCTTCATGAATACGAAAGTACAGAGTTCCTCAGTAGCTAACTTTCCTACGTTCACGTGGAAAAATGTAGGTATTTCAAGTTACGCTCGTCAAATGAGTAGTAATGTTAACGGGGAGTACAACGGCTACCAGGTGGCATCAGTACCTGGGTCTGGGATGTGGACTACCCCGTGCAAATGGCCCCCGCAATGGCTGTAAGTGCGCTGGCTTTCGTGGTGAGTCCACACCGTCAATCGGTGGCAGGAAGAAGTTGTTCTTGGAGCCGTGTCTTTGCAGCGGTGGTGTCGGCTCACAGTCTTGCGACTGCGACGCTGTCGGCTCCATGTCAGTGTCGGAGCCCTCGTTACGTCCGGGCGACAGCTAAAGAAACATACACAAACGTGGAATCCAATCGTAGCGTGCACGCCTAGCAGCTAACGTAGTTTCTAACGCTTGGTTTGTTTCACTTCCACCTTCAAGTTACTAAGGTCAAGTAAAATGTCTAGTTATTACATTTGCATAAGCAAATAACTTGTGGATCACGTGGTTTGAATATATGTATCCGTAAGTTGAGGACAGACTATTGCTCCTAGAAACTGACTTAGTTTTTAATATCTGTTTTGCTTAGCAACTCCAGTAAAAAGATCTAGACTTGAGAATAAGTACCACATGGCCTTGGCAAATTTTTCGTAGCTAACGTAATTAAAGAGATCTACGGTTTAGTTGAGAACCGATTCTCCCTAACAGTAAACTTAGTTTTGTCTTAAAAAGGATTACAAATTTAAAGCCATTTACACGGCTAGTTTTAACGTGAAGAATATTAATATCACTTCAAAAATATTATTCTCAGTCACATCCAAAATGAATTGTATTTCCTATATAAATTTTACAGGCTACACATAGTGAGATACTCAATCTATACTGTTTTGTGAAATATTAAACAGGACAATTGTCATTCACTAGAAAAGAGTTAGACCACTTTCGAAAATGTCTCAACCTTTCCCCCAGGCAATTAAAATTTGTATATGAGCATGAAATCTTATGGGGATACATTTTTGTTGTTTATGGACACTAGAAAAGATATTGTCAAAATTCAGCCAACTTCCAAAAAGCTTTCCTTGAGTCAAAAATTACTCAACAAAAACGGACGGTAGATAACTGTTGGAAAAATGAACAGTACGAAACCTGATTTTCTGTATTTCGAAAACCAAACTCTTAGAAAATTAAGCTCTTGGAAGTTCAAATATTTCGAGTACCAAGACTGTTAGGTTGCGGTAGTCGGTTTGGGGTTATCTCGGCTGTCTGTTCGCATACTGTATTGACGTACGTATAGTCAAAACTAAGAATTCTGACGAGCAGAATTTTGGAAAAGTTTTGATCTCAACATACAGAAAATCACGTTTCGTACGAGTCATTTTTCGAACAGTTGACAGAATGCCTCCAAAAACGTATCCCCATTTGAAAAGCACTACTTTACAGCTTTAATCGCCTCTGGAAATGGCAAGCAGCCATTTTGCAAATTGTCATGAAGTGCCGTGCTACAATTGCAGTTGCCAGGATCACTGCTGCTTGCTGGGTGCACACAGCCATTTTGCATGCTAAGGTAAATCATAATTAATAATACATGCAGCACATGCCCACAATGGCATCATCGGTCATGAATCGTAATGTCACGGGTGAATATCATATTGTGCACGTGGTGATAAATGTCAATTAACTCAAGTGTGGCTGATTAGAGTCATCGCAAGTTTCACGGATTGAACCACGGATGAAATGTCAAACAGATATTTTCCAATTAAAATACCAAATAACAGATTTATTAACTAAAACAAGGTAGAGAAAGTCAAATTAAAGTTAATTTATGTAATAAACTGCAACTTTGGAAAAATATTAATAAATTGGCTGCTTTTTGTATGATAGGGCCTACATTGTATCATAGCTTCTAGTAAATTAGTAAATAGCTTGACCTTAATTTTTAAGCCAGTAAGATAAACTTTTTGACAATTTACCATTGTTATACCGGAATATAGCCCCACTAAAAAAGGTAGGTGCGGTATTTCGGGTGAGGTCGGAGAGTAGAGGTGCTGGTAGAATCGGATCGGGATGTGGACGTACTGCGACTGGATTCATATTGGGACGTGTTTCCGCCTCCACAGCAACCATAGTCTCTGGATTCCTTGGAAACGAGTTTGGAAAAGGGATTGGCAGTTTGGAAGAACCGCTAAGCTCTACTCGCAGTTTAAGGTGTAAATGCTATTTTTTATTAAATTCTCACAATCCAGGGCCTCCTGAGTCGTGATTTATTTTATCACAAGAGCAAACAGAACCAGGACCATTCAGAAGACCTCGATTTCAAGTAATCTCATAAAAAACAGCATTCATCAAGATTGAGTTGACAAAAGGCCAAATGCTTGGCAAGTATGAACGCTCCCTCTCCATGGCAACCAGCTTAAGGTGTACTCACACTAAGTAGAAACTATGCATTCGGTGGCCCTAAGCTTATCTAGGCAGATAACGAAGGAGAATAGGTACATACTGAATTCAGGTTTGGAACTACTAGTTATGATTTAAGAAGTGATGTCTTGTACAAACTTTATGAGATCTGCAAGATAATGTGAGCACTGCAGTGTCTATTAATAAAGTATTTTTACTGTAGGTAGGATACTAAAGCATAGATAGTAAATACTAAATTATGAATCATTATAAGGCATTTTAACAACTAGATAACTTAGGTTCAAATTAACCAGTTTCTTGTTAACTGAGTGATCCATCGCAATAAAACTACTTTATACTAGCCAAGCGCCTGCCCAATGGCGGAAGTATATTTTGGCTTACCTACAAAATGTTTCCTTTGCTTTGCACTTTGGGCTAGGAATTCTGGGCTTCACCTTTCAATTTTGGGTTTGCCCACATGGTTCCACCAGTCTTTGCCTAAAAACTTGGGCTTTGTCTTGACATTAGGGCTTAGCTATGGTGTGGGCTAGCTCTCATGAGGAGCGGAAACATCCTTTTTGTAAAGTTGACCGTTATTTATGCCCCGATGGAGCGGATGCTTCTACCAGATGGGCTTTGCTTAAACAGTACGTAGGCTTGGCCTTGACAATTGGGCTAATATTTGGACTAGCTCTAGTGTGAACAGTAATTCAATTAATTTTCCAATGAACCTGACCACGTTTCGGCTTCACCACGGATTTTACTGTTTAGTAGACGTCTTATTATAAAATTTGACCATTGGAATGTATTTTGAAATGCAATTATTACAAACACCATATCAAGCCAACCTGAGATTTCAGAAAAATTTGGATTGCCCTGCCGGGGTCTGGAATCAGGCATTCATACTTTACTGAACATTCAACTTCTGTCATGAAATTTGGTAAAAATCTCAATTTGACCAAAAAGCATCCAGTTTTGAGCACAAGAGATCAAGACCTAGACGTCTCATAGATATGGCCATTTTTGGGCAAGAATAACATTTTATTTAATCGAAGTCAAATGTTGTGGAAACGTATTGGCATGACACATTTCGTGTTGAAAGCATACTGACAGATCAGAATAGAGGGAATTACCTAACCAGGCTGCTACAAATACCAATTTGTATCACAAGTTGCATGTGACTGCGAGTCATGTCCCGTGGTCTGGTGACTCACGAGTCAAGAGTGGTTTATGAGGTAATTGCTGTGATCTGTGTTACTGGTCTAATGAAAAGCGAAAGCACTAGTTTGCAAGGAAAAGAAATAGAGCAGAGTGGAGTGGATAGTGTTCAGGACTGGCCTACTTTTAAGTTACATAGAATGTCTAAATTGCATGAAGGTTATCTCAATCAGCACCCTTTGCAATTACTATCAAACAGTTACTTTACTTCCTAACATAATTACTCTATGCAATTAAAAAAGGCAGCAAATATACATTAATATTTTTACAAAGATCTAGACTAGCGTAAAAATAAAATAATAAAACAAGCGTTTCCTGGCTCTTACCTTATTGTAAGCATTCGAACTGGCATTTCTAATCCCATTGCTGTTATCCATGTAGGTCTTTACCTGGTTCTCATTGGTAATGGTGGAGATTGCGGTTGCAGAGGTCGTGTAGCGCTTGGGCTTGCACACGTACTTACTAGAGTTCAACAAACTGGAACAAAATCAAGAGATCAGGAAAAATATTTGGGCTGAAACATGGAACATAGGTAACCACGGAGATGTTTCAAAATTTTTGCCCTATGATTTTATAGGAACTAGGGAAATTGACATAATGTCTAGGCAGTATTTCAATGTATTTATTTTTCAAAAACCAATGGACCACTAGTGTTCCAGAGGCGATCAACATTGGGGGATTTTTAACGCCATAAGACAAGCATTGTCCCCCAACGTTGATTGACTCTGGAATTCCTTTATCACTAGTCGTCCATTGTATTTCATGACTGAAAGACACATGGTGTACACATAAGGTGCCAGTCAAGTGATTGGTTTTGTTGTTGTTCTGTTCTAGTTTAGGAAAAAAGAAAATAAATTTCAATCTACATCTATAGACACATCAAATCATAATATCAGCAGAGGACACAAACTGCATGAGTGAACCAGAACTTCCTTAAACCATTCAACGCTTGGAATTAAGCGATGCTTTCTTCTCAAAAAAACTGTTAATTAACTGGGTTATACTGCTGAAAACTTCTAACAAACAAACTGCCAGCGTTTCACTAACTTTACTAAAAGCTTCCTCTGGGCAAGTCCAAAAGTCTGGGCAAGGGTGAAATTAGACAGAAGACACGAGTCTTAAAAATTTAATAACGCTTTCTTCTCTTTACAAAAATCAAAGGCCGCATGCATAAGTTGCGGCTCAACATTGAAACTCAGCAAAATGAGCACTGTGCGCAAGTCTTTTACATCCCTAGAGAAATATTCTTTTTCATGACTGTAGTACCCCAGTATTCGGGATGAAATCGAGCCTAATATATGAAACCGGTTAACCGTTGGCCATAACCACGGCTGGTCTCTATCAAAAAATTTGAAAACTAACACCTGGCCCCCTAAGAAACTGCAGAACTTTTAGGCCGGAAACTTTGAAATGTATTAATCAACAGCAACTAAATGCGTCTTAAAACTTACAAGTAGAAAACAATGAAAATGAAAGATTTTCCATGACAACTGGCTGAAAATAAATCAAGGTGAAAAAAAAGCATCTCTTGTATTTGAAATAGAATTTTTGTTGGCCTTCAATTGAAGACCAGCTATTGGGAAAAGCATATATACCTGTTCTGAACTTATCAAGGCCAGTTACTAACCAGTGTTATTCTTAGTATGTATTTAGTTAATATCCCAATACCTGTATGTGTCAAAAAGTTGTCTTTACCTGGGGAATTGTGGACCACACAGGATATAGCAACAGTTGTTGGAGCACCCTCTGGAGAAGGGGTTGTAGCCGCCCTTGAACTTCCCCGTCACCTGCTCATTCGTAGTTCTTCCTCTTGACACCAGGACAATGTGGAAGCCAGTCAAGCCATAGATAGGAACCACCAGTATTAAAATAACAACGATGAGAGCGATTCTGAGCATAGTTAAGGAAAACAATTGAATTATAGAGTATGTGTGTAGCACATAGATACAAACACAAAACAACTAACTACATCCTTGTCCTATCTAGGGCTTAATTTTTGTAAAAATCCTCGTCCTTTCAGCTTGTACCAATTCCAGTTACCCCGTCATTAATGTGAAACCCCTAATTAGCATATAAATGCATAGCTGTACATAGAACCACTGTGACCTAGAGATAATCTAAAAATGTTGAATACCGAATTGAGTTCGGTCGTATCTCTACAATTAATCTACAACTATTAAAAATATGCACTACTTTGTAGGTAGGCATTGCAAATTTAAAAAGGATACGCAACCATTGTATCGACTTCCTGTAGAGTGTTCGTCTTGATGAGAACAAACAGCAGACAGAGCGTAAAAACACTCGTGATGTGTAGACTGAGAGATATCAAAAACATGAAGAAGAAGCGATAGTTTCTCCGTCCGATGCAATTGTTGACCCATGGGCAGTGGTGGTCAAATGTTTCGATACACACGTTGCAAACACTGCAGTGAGAGCAACGGGGCGGACGGTAAAACTGGCACGTGACACACCACTTCATCCGAACGGTGATCCCATTTATCTCAACGTTTTTATAGAGAGGAGCTCTGAAGTCATCCTCCCTGTCCTCTTCTGGGGAAGCTACAACAATAGAGTAAGGCATGTGGTTATTGATCAACGATCGTTGAAAGGAGCCGGAATAAACTATGGGGTGGAAACTTGCTGCACCATCTAGGTTGCTTCTTCAGTAAACTCAGAAAGTGCATACGTGTCACATATAAAAATGTATCTAATGGTTGCGGATAGTGTGCCAAGACTACCAATGGATGGCAGTACTATCTGCTGCATAAGAACTTACCTCTTGGAATTACTCCCGGATCCATGAATGTTGCCAGAGTAAAGTTGGCAATCACAAATAAAGTGATTACACCCTGATATGCTGGGACCCATGGAAATTTGAAAATGTAATACTGGCATCTGAAAGAAATAATTTTTACAAGTCAAAATGTAGGAAGTTAAAGTGAAGGTTACAAAATTTCACTGGTTTTCTAGTGTATACACAACACTGTCGTTTGTTCTTAGTACGGTAGCGTTTGCTTTCATTGTAAAACATGTTTGTTATTTTCTGCACAACCATAAGAACGAATATGAATAAGCCTTTTCAGACTTCAATCAAGTACTTTTACTTGTAGGTACGACATGCGACAGGCGTCGAGTAAAATGAGGAATATCCACCGATTAAGAAGCTAATTATGTTGCAGCATAAAAGAATCCAATCCTATTGCAGATCATAGTTGAACAGGTTTGACGTATTTTTAAAGCTAAGTCAACACTAGAAACTTGACAGCTAACAGCCCTCGAGGCCTGTATGAAGTATCTGCAGATAGCATGACTGTGATCGGTAACGCGCCGATTTGGTATTATAGAGATTTGTGATTTCAGGAGCCCTCAACAATAAATACTCTGAAGTAGCGGTTCGTAGGATGAATCATAATTCAAAAGCGTTGATACGTAGACTAAACTCCCGTCAATCAGGCCCACCGACAATACCTAGCCTGGACAAGGCAGGCCATGACAGCTTCAATTTGCAAGGGCCTGTTACTTACGGGAAATAAAAGAACAGCGTCGTTGTCCCCAGGAGTAATACCCAAGCAAAAGTAGCAGGTATATATTTCGTAAAACTTTCACATTTCGGCATTATGTTTCTGTGACGATATTAAGTTATTAACACACAAAATGTATTTTAAAGTGGCCTGCTATGGGTCAACATGGCCGCACGCCCGCACCTCACTCAACCTCTGATACTGCTCTACACACTATGGAGATGGACTACTTTAACGATATTTTTCTTGATTGTGTCTCCAGAGGTTCTTTAAGGGTGCATAAAATAGCATTTCGAAATAATCTCTTAAATATGTTTCTGGAGTTGTGCATAGCAGACAATTAGCGTTCAATTATTGACAATAAAAATAATAGTGAAATTGTTCAAGACTTGTATTCATACGCCAATCCGTCCTGTCAAAAAAGTTAAAATATGTCGCGCAATTTTCAAACCATCACTTTATATCAAAAATATTTCCCAGTGGAAATCAAATAACGTACGATAATAATAGCATCTCTTTTGTCTCAACAGGTAATCGTTCAATATAAAAGTTGGTGTTTAAGTTATCATTAAAAATAATAAGCAATTATGTTGCTTTTAAAATGAAGGGATCATTCCCCTCTTCATAAAAATGTTTTTGTATATAATCTAGCTAAAGGTAACAAGCCAGTTCCTTCATATTATGAGTTTTTAGTCACCCTTAAATTATTTTGCCCATCAAATACAATTCTGAAAGATCGTATTCCAAGGTTCATCTAAGTGTTAGATACATAGATTGAAACACAGATTAGGTAGTAGTACTGTACTCTACTTCATTAGAACAAGAATTGTCCAACAACCTTCATTCTATCTAGTAGGCTTAATAGAGAAGCAGAAGTTGAAGCACTTCATTATCAAGGACAAGCAAGTAAAAGTCAGATTTAAATGGTAATATCAATGGTAATATCTTCAAAATCGTTTGAACTGTAAAAGTATTGCAGCTCTTAAGTGACTCTAATTAACAATTAATATTGCAGTGGAGAAATAATAATAATAATGTACTCTCCTGATTATTGTAGGCTGGAGAAAACAAGCTGTGGGGTGGAAGGTTCTCTGAAAAAACAAACTCACTCCTTGAAAAACTCAATTCATCTATTGGTTACGATAAGCGCATGTGGTTAGAAGACATTCAAGTAAACACATTCACCTTTCTGTAGGCTTAAAGCCCCTTAACAATCCGTGGATTCTGTAAATATTTTTTGTTTCATTCGTTTTGTTTATAATGACACATGTTTTTATTTTTTGAGGGAAGTCATGCTTACGCTGCTGCATTGCTTCGTGTTGGGTTGCTGTCAAAAGAAGAAAAAAATGACATTTCTACTGGACTTGAACTAGTCAGTGAGGAATGGAGAGAAAATAGATTTGAAATCAAGGCATCTGATGAGGACATTCACACTGCCAATGAAAGGCGTTTGAAAGTATAATTGCTTATATTTATCCACATACTCGTGAACACCTGTAATTATCAACGAGTGTTCTAACATTGTATTCTATCCCAGGAGCTGATTGGTCTGCCAGCAACCAAATTGCATGTTGGCAGAAGCCGCAATGACCAAGTTGCCACTGACATGCGTCTTTGGTTGCGGTCCGGGATAAAAACTATCCACGCTCATCTTACGACATTGATAGCGGTAAGGGCGGACAGATTTGACCACTGAATCGATTTATTGCATTTTTCCCAAAATAATTTGGTGCACATAATTTAGATTCTTGTAGAGAGAGCATCAGGCGAGATTGACATACTTATGCCGGGCTACACACATTTGCAACGTGCACAGCCAATACGTTGGAGCCATTGGCTTTTGAGGTATGATATTGTTATCGATTTGCACCAAAACACGATGTTTTGGAATATACGAATACAATTTCGTTCAGTTTGTACATAGGTACATTTGTTGGTTGCATTTCATTTATAAGTAACATTATTTTGGCTTTCTTCGTAATATCTGTATATCTGTTACTATCTTTTGCTTACATCTCGTGTATTTGTAGAGCAAATAATCGGTTGTAATATTTTGGTTGATTTTGTCTTTGCAGTCATGCTCATGCTTTGAAGGCTGACGGTGCAAGAGTTGTGCAATTGTTTCATCGTGTTAACGTTATGCCTCTGGGCAGCGGTGCCTTGGCTGGAAATCCTTTTCTAATTGATCGTCGTCTCCTCGCAAAAGATTTGGGATTTTCTGAAATCTCAGGGAACAGCATGCATGCAGTTGCCGACAGGGATTTCGTAGGTAATACATCTCGACGAAGCCCCTACACCTGTGGTTGGAAATTCCCGATATATTTCAAGTTGTTCTCTTTTGCTAAAAATCTCAGCCAGATGGTGCGCAATCATTAAAACTTAATTTCTACAGAAATAAAATAAATTGACTGCGCCTGCTGGTTTCCAAACGAAATGTATTTTTCAGCTGAGTTCATGTTCTGGGCGTCGCTGACAGCCACGCATCTTAGCCGCTTGGCTGAGGATCTAATCTTGTTCAGCAGCAAAGAGTTTGGGTTTGTGCAGCTGGCTGATTCATACTCAACAGGGAGTAGCCTTATGCCGCAGAAGAGGAACCCCGACAGTTTAGAACTCATCAGAGGAAGGGCTGGAAGGATATTTGGAAATGTGAGACATTTCATATTTATATTGTTTTTGTTATCCTTTGCTAACATTACCTTTTCAATACCATCATGAAAAAAGCTATCATGGCAGGAGCAGATGTAAGGCTGATAGGGTAGCCAGAAATCCAAAACTTCTGAACTTCTGATTTTCTGTGTCAACTGTGAAGTTATTAAACGTTTAAGACTCGTGTCTCCTGACTAATTTCAGCACTAGTTTAAAAAAAACTGTTAATAACTGGGTTAAACTGCTGAAA
>QKMV01002199.1:0-13849 GCA_003287335.1 Lednia tumana
ATATATATATATATATATCTACACAATGCCCAACAGCCCAACAGCCCAACAGCCCTTTATCCCCGTCTTGCCAGACGTAAATTGCCAACCACGCTACACCACTCAACCGCTCAAACTCAACCAGAAACTTTTCGTGATATACATTGTGTGCTGCAAAAAAGATAATTAATAAAATTGGCTTTGAAAACTTTCCAGCTCGTCAAAACGTCTATATGAGCGCAAGATATTAATCTAGAGATTTTGAAAATTACAACTTACACACACAACTTGAACTTTCCACACGTATGACGCTTTTGACGATGACCGCTTGATTTAAAAGCGACAACGGCACCACCACCTTGGCAAAGAGGTAATTGGATTTTCAAGAATGGTTATTTTTCAAACTGCTGCCAACTAATGAAAAGATTCAAATCAGCTTAATTTCGCGTTATGACCACAAGCAATACTATCACTGTAACATTATTCTGCCGAATTATGACTGATATATTTATCAATCAATCACTACTGTAACTTCGGATAAGCCTAGCTCTAATTTACGTTCGTCGAACATAAAATATCAAATGTGGCGTTTGTGAATGTGTGTGTTTGTGTGTGTTAGGTGGGTGGGTGTGGGTGGGTGAGTGTGGTGGGGGTTGCATTTGTTTTCGCGTGCCCGTGTGACCTCTGACATGTGGCAGAATGAGCTCTGGGCTGGCAGCTGAGAGAGGCTGACAGATGATAGAGTGACATGATGGCCAGAGCGAGAAGGGAACCGTGACGTATACCCCCACGCCATAGGGTTGACTCTTCTGTGTATGCAGTGTGCGTGAAACTGACAAGTATGCCATTAATGCCGGATCATGAACCCATTCCATACAAAATCCTAGCCACAAAAGGGATAATAAATGAACAGTATATAGAAGCTCTAAACTTAACTTGTGAGTATCATTAACGAAGAATTGAAATAATACCGCGTAATAAATTACCTACTTACAATAGAAATGAAGCGTATAAAACATGAAATGCGGTGAAGGGTGGACGTGTGATAATAATTAGTGAAAGCCACGCCCTTGGCTTTCATTAAGATAATGCGGTGAGAGGAATTTGCGAATTAGAAATGATATTTTTAACTGATGAGTTGTCATCACAGACGAGAAATTATTTTGTTGGGTAGAGGTGCCGGGCTTTGAAAGGCGAGCTAAATCCTTTCTTTGTCGCAAATATTTCAAACTTGACTGGCTTTCGTCGTCAGAACCAAGGGAAATTTATGTAAAGTAGAAAACATATTTTCCACCAAATCGAGCAACACAATCGTTCCATATTTATCTCCATTCTTTTTCTTCATTCTAGGCTTGCTCCGACTTCAACAAATCTACCAAAGTTTGCGTCCAGGAAAGGAATCATTTCAAGTGGAATCAGTCAAAAGAATACAAAACACATCTGAGGCGATCGATTATCTGCGAAGTCTGGAAGAGTTGGGTCGGTACGTCACGTTCGCAAGATGCAGCAAACTTACTTTGCATCGCATCGTCCATCAGTAGATTGCCAAGTCAGGGACGAAATCATTAGCGATGGTTGATTGAAGCTGCTTCCTTTGTGTCTAGATGGTCTTACAAGTACGTGGTTTTGGATTGTCCAACGGAGATGGCCAAAGATGTCGTCATAACACACGTGCGAGACATCATGCTGGGAAAGCGCACTTACCATTATCTGCTCAGTGGTCTGGTAAGCTTATTTCCCTCCCTCCCTACTCCCTCGCTTGCCCGCACCGTTCCAATACTTGCAGTTCAGGCAAAGTCAAAAGGAGAACTCATTTTCTGAGTGAGCTTAAACACAAACTTTTACTCAGCTCATTTCCCTCGGGTCATATAAATCGAAAATTAGATTTTTTTACCCTTCATTACGACTTACTTAAGCTCGGTCCTTATTGGATTGGAAAATTTAATTTCCCCCAGCTGCTGGTGAGATGCTGTGAAAGGAAAGACAATGGAGCGCGTGATGTGTCTCTCTTTTAGATCATGGACGACCGATGGGAGAGCGAAGTGATCGAGTACGGAGCGATAAATATCACCGGTTTTCGAATCGTGGACACGCAACGGCGTTACGTCAAAGATTTCCTGGATGGATGGAAGCGACTTGAGCCGGCCACGAACCCGGGAGCCGGCAAGGAAACCATTTCGGTAAGAAAAATCGCTAATTTTTTGCAAAGTTTTAAGTGTGCAATCTCGAAATTTTTCGCACTTGCTCTAATTTGGAGCGTGAATAGTGCGTGGCCAGTTGATCACAGCCGTTGAGGGGGCTATTGCAAAAACGGGGCCGTGTTCATAACCTTTTCCTTAATCCTTTTTTCGTAAATTTGGGTTGTCTTTCTAGTTAACTTTTGGTAGAGCTACCTATACAGGTACACTTGTAACCAGAAACTACGCTACTCTGTAGAAGAGTAGCTTTTTGCTCACGTATGTACTTGGGTGAATCCAAGAAGAAAAACATGTAAGAAAGGAAATATGGTTGCTTACTACGACATTAAAAATACTTCTTCTCACGTTGAACTGTAGTCGAGATGCCGCTTGCGGAGACATTTATGCATGAAATATGAAAACCAAACTCATAAACATTCATATTGAAACTAGGTCCATGCCAATACCCCCCTTTTGGCTTTGGCACAGGATCCCGCGATTGTTTGCCGAGCCGTCCATTCTGTTTGCCTGTGTATACGAATAACACAATCCAACAAAATGGCGAAATCGGAGAAAAACAAGCTAGCCATGTCTATTGACATAAGAATAAAAAAAAAAACAAGCGCGCGTGATCAAATGTCATTGATTTGCGGTACAGTGAGTGACCGGATGAAATCAATATCCAATAAACCAGCAGCGCGCGGCATTCCACCGATATTTATAGCTGTTCCGTGGGGTTTTACAGGCACAAGCAGCGCTAATGTACGATGCCGTTTTCGTCCTCGTCGAAGCGTTCAACAAACTGCTTCGCAAGAAGCCCGACCTATTCCGTAACAACTTCCGCAGGGGCCAAATCTTCAACAACGGTAGCCGGGGTCTCGACTGCAACACCAGTCGGGGCTGGGTTACGCCATGGGAACACGGCGAGAAGATATCTCGATTCCTCAGGAAGGTAATGGAGTGAGAGCACGTTCGCAAACTCTTGATCTGATTCGCTCTCTACTCGACCATATAGTGGTCGACCGAAAACCAGGCCACACGGCTAGTTTCACCAGTAGACTTTAGGGATCGTAAATCGTTACGGCATATCACACTGGGGTATCGTCAAGCTGTAGTTCTGGTCGACGGGATAAAGTCTTACTCGCTGGAGGGAAGAGGAGCGCTGTGCGGCACGTCACGGCACGGCACGGGACGGCACGGTACGGTACGGCACGGGCCGGGAGACTGACCACAGCGTTATGTCCGAGGGGTGGCGTTTTCTTGCTCGCTGCGATCGTGAGTTCACAAATAAACTGAACTGATGTGCTTTCAGCTACGTGCTCCATTTCATCATATTTATTATCCCCTCTTTCATATCAAGATATCTCTTCTTTATCCAATCTCAGTCAGGATTTACCCCGCGTAAAGAAAGCAAAGAATTGGCTCAGCTTCATTTAATATCGCGACTGGCGTATAAAAATAACATTAATATCACAAAAGCTGATCTCGACGGAGCCTATATAGTATAAAGCTTTCTCTTGACTCTGTAAACGCGCACAAAACTTTTCTCTTTTTTCTCCCGATAAATCTTTGGATTTTTCAAAACTCATTAAATCGAGATCGAAAAAGTAGAACAAATTCCCGAAGACGCATCTAGCGATTTAATTTGTGCTAAGACACCGCAGCTTTATCAAGGACCTTACGATGATCGATGGCCGGTTGAGCGTTAAATTGATAACGATCATTTTCTGGTCTAAATGGCAGAATAGCGAGGTGGCAGCGAAAACGCGGAGGCATCTGGTTTTGTTGGTCGAAACTTCTCGACTCTTGACGGCGGAAATGTAAAACAATTATGACGCGCGGAAAGCAAGCGGGTGATTGATGACTGACGACCATCGCGAAGCATCAGGGACGTGTCCATGCGACGCGACGGACATTTTAACAATTAACCTAAAAGCTTTAAGAGTGGCTGGATGGTAGCTCGGGTTTTTGTGTACACAATATTGTCATCTCAGCAAAGCACTCTCGTTAAAGCTGCAGATACACCTGGGACGTTGGGCAGCTTGCTCGGCTGATGTTTGATGCTGCATCTTTTCATTGGCTCTCAGGCGGAACTCGAGGGACTGACGGGCGAAGTGCGCTTCAACGATGACGGCCGTCGGCAGAACTACACGCTGCATGTCGTCGAGATGACCACCAACAGCGCTATGGTCAAGGTAGAGCCAGCCCGCTCGCCGTGCGTTCTATTATTCACGACCTCTTGTTGACATTTGGTACAGGAAAGCTTGCACGAAGCCACTGTTTCACCAGCTTAGCTTGACAAAAAAATTCAACTCTGAGCTAAAGCTGCATCCGAATGTACTCTTCTAGTTCTGTGTTTATGTTGACGTAACCATTGAAAAAGTACGCACCAATCAGTACGCTAGATTTCGGTGCCCAGGGGGGATTTGGTTGATTTTGTTGGATTTTGTTGTTCAAAGTGCTAATCGTCTCTAGTAGTAACGTCCTCACCTCTGAGCGTTTGTCCGACGTAAAACTGTTTACATTTCCTCGGGTCACTAAGTTAGGGTGGTGTTGGCTCATGTGGTGATTGCTGCGTACATTTTCCATGGTTGCGTACACAAGAATTTAGAAAAGTAATTTCGGTTAGGTTTATTTATTACCATGGGTTGATCCAATTGCATGCAGAATCTTTTTTATGCTGATTATCGCCATGAAACATCTCTCAAAATATTTTTAAACTCCAGCTATGGTGAAGGCAGAGTCGAACAAACAAAAACGTATAAAATAATCCGAAGCATGGTTAAAATCAACACGTGGTGGTTTTTGCTACTCGGCTAGTGGTTAAAAAGCATGCCTACGTATGAACTTAATCATTAATCAGATTCTGTATTTGAATTTCGTCGGATAAACACTTTACCATCTGCGACAGGTGGCAGAATGGACGGACGAGAACGGATTCACGCCAGTGTCGGCCAAATACACGAGACTAAAACCGCACGAGATAGAAAAAAATCGAACATACATCGTGACAACACTATTGGTAAGACTGATGGAACTCAACATTTTTTTGTCAAGCCGGAAATAAAAAATATGACATTTTTTAAAAGTTCTTTACTTCTTCACCCCAGAATTAAAATTGAGCGATTTTTATATCAAATATTAATTGTAAAAGATGTCTGCTAAAATACGGCGTTGCCGGCGATGTTTAGAAATGATTGCACATCATATTTGATGGAAGAGCCTCGTCACGCTTAAGTGGAGGTGCCGAGTCTCAAACTCTACTTAATTTAAAAATGATTGCCACCAGAGGCCTTATCCAGTAACTTTTATCCATGGAAAGGGTACATACTTCCGTTGAAAGTGAAAAAAATAGCATGCCTTCAGCTCAGAGAACAAAGGCTTTTGTTTCTCTTTCCATGGAAAAGGATACCGAAAAAAGTTACTGAAAAAGGCCTCCGTACTGGCCTCATTACTGACTTATATACCCCGTGTATAAATGGCATGTAAAGGATATATTTAAGTATGCAACTAGTTGAAAAATATTTGTAAAAAATCACTGCACTGAACTCATTAAATTGATCCTCACATCCCATTTTAAATGCTATATTATTACTTTTAACTGCAAAATCTCACGCTGTACACGTAAGCACTTGCTTTAAAATGGCACAACTACTGAAGTGTGCGACTTCAGTGATGTTGATGGTGATTCGTGGATCAGATATTAGCACCTGACTTTGGTCTCATGCTCGCTCATGAGCTCTCACGAACCCGATATGAGTATGCGTATAGAAGCAAACAAGTTATCCGTACACGTCGTTAGTCACGATGACGGAATTAAGTTAAAGATAATATAAAACGCAATGCTCAAAAATGAAAATAAGACCGTTAAATTATCGGGAAAATCTCAGCTCACTGGACTGAGAGCTGGTTTGAAATCCGTGTGTTTTTTCGTTCGCAGGAAGAGCCGTACATGATGGAACGGGTTCCCGAGCATGGCGAGAACCTCACCGGAAACGATCGCTTCGAAGGATACTGCAAGGATCTGGCAGATCTAATTGCCAAGAAGCTGGAAATAAACTGTGAGCTACGATCAAAGATGGGACCAGTAATTGGCTTCCCTCCGGTAGATAATGGCTGTAAGACGTTGACGACAACTTCATTGTTCCAGACGAGTTGCGCGTGGTCAAGGATGGCAACTACGGAGCGGAAAATCCGGAAGTGAAAGGCGGTTGGGATGGGATGGTCGGAGAACTGATAAGAAAGGTGAGAAAATTCTTTCAAGACTCGGAAAAGAATTATTAGGGATTTACGACCGAGCTAAAGGGTAGTAAAATGACAGTGCCTTTACCGGAAAATTAACCTGCGGACATTTACGTTGTCTATAAAATGATAAGTTTATACTTTCTTTTAGTTTTATGTATCCATGTTTCTGAAAGCAATTTTGTTTCAAGAAATAACAAGCTCTTTGAAAGTGCCTAAGATGCATCCGGCTCCGCGACGGGGGCACATAAAATAGATGGCTTGGTGTGAGGATTGAGGGAAAATTTACTGTCAGTCGGGTAAGATTGGAAAAAACTTCACTTAGACATTGGTCATCCCTGACATACGACACTATGAAATTTCCTCGATTCCCGACAGAGGGCCTTGCCCAGGGTTTGAAGCTGGTGTCTCTACCTGACGGCGACGCCACAAACCAAACGCCGTATGACCGACGTCGGAAAACTGACGCCGCGAAACGGACGCTGCTCGATTGCGCCGACTCGTGGACTAAAGATTTTACCGGGAATTAATTTGATTTCATTTTCTGAGAAATGCAATTTCACGAATTCAATGGCACGTGCTTTCCGTCAGATATAAAAACGAGATTCGACATTCTAATGATACCATCTCGTAAGGAAATTTCCTTCTCAAATGTCCAATTCCACTAATCTTGTTTCCTTCGCACAAACAAATTAATACAATCAGCACAAGAAAGCTGACATGAACATTCCGTTTGTAACGCAACTGGATCCGAACTCGATTTACTATGTTATGGTGAAAAAAAGGTAGACTATTTCTCAACATACCCACGTGCTCCTGAAAAGGCATTAAAAAAGCGTTTTCCCTCAGGAAGCGGATATCGCCATCGCATCAATGACGATCACGTCGGAACGCGAACGAGTGATCGACTTCAGCAAACCTTTCATGTCTCTCGGGATCAGCATCATGATCAAGAAGCCCGTCAAGCAAAAACCAGGAGTGTTTAGTTTCCTCAATCCGCTCTCGAAGGAGATTTGGGTGTGCGTCATCTTCTCGTATGTCGCCGTTAGCATCGTCCTGTTCATCGTCTCCCGCTTTTCGCCGTACGAGTGGAGATTATTAAATTTCGGCGACGAGAATAACCACTCGTCGACGGGGAACACAGGAGGTGGCTCGAACGGCAACGTGGCTAATGACTTTAGCATATTGAACAGTCTCTGGTTCGCCTTAGGGGCGTTCATGCAACAGGGATGTGATTTATCACCAAGGTAAGTTGACGCGCTCAACTTTCAAAGCTTATAGATAGAAAATGCACTCAAGTTACTTATTTATTTGGGAGCTACCACGTGTCGTATTTTTCACTTCAATGTTGACTAACAAGAAAAGATGCTAACAATTTTAGAGGAAACTAAAATATCCAACTCAAACGGGATCCAAATCCGGGTCCTTCGAATCTTCGTTGCATCCACATTAGCCTTTAAGCTATAGAGAACGATTTGAGTTGCTCTTTTAGTCAATAAGAACTGCAACTGCTGAATGATTAAGAATGCCTAGCTAAATACTGCTCGAACGATTCTGAACCAATATCACCTGGTCCTGAGTCGAAACCAAAAGTGTGATATCTTCAAGTTTTCTCAAAAAATGTTAACACATGGCCCCCCTTACCACGCGAAGAGTCTAATATAAACACATCCGGTCAGGATTCATGCACACTTGAGAAACGCGTTGCATTCGTTTCAGATCGATTTCCGGTCGGATCGTGGGTAGCGTATGGTGGTTTTTCACGCTGATCCTGATCTCCTCGTATACTGCCAACTTGGCTGCCTTCCTCACGGTCGAACGCATGGTGGCACCAATAAACTCCCCCGAAGACCTTGCTTCCCAGTCGGAAGTCCAATACGGCACACTCATTCACGGCTCCACGTACTCGTTCTTCAGCGTAAGCAAAAAGCATGTCCTACTCTCCTTAAAACACCGCACGGCACAAAGCTATGCTCAAGCCCGGAGCCACCACTATCCCCATGAAGCTGCAACTACAGTCGACGGTTTAACAAGACATCTGGCAAGGGGTGGAATCTTCTAACTTTTCATGGAGTTAAATTAGACGAAATGGAATGGAATAGGAAAGTATTTTCCTGTTCAGATTGTGTTATTTATACACGGGCGGAGAATTGTTTCTGAATCGCAGGTGTATTGTTACTTTTCTTGAATGTAGTTTTTAGGCTCATTGCAGGCACTTCACAATCTCATAATTTTTCAGATAGTCAACTGATGCTGAAAATGCATATTGCGGATGTATTGTTTATGCGTACTTGATACTTAATTGCGCCAATAGGAAGCTTATCCTATTATCGAAACCCGGGTAACCGCGTACCAGAACAATGCATTACGTCATTTGTATCTCCGGAATAAAGCAATGCGTTTTTGAGCAAACGAAGATATGTCAATTTCGAAACTGGCGTAGATCGCGTCATAGAGATTGTTGAAACAAAAGAAAGATACCCTGTTGTTTAACTTTTTTTTGAAATGAAAAAAGATTTTTTTATTTGATGCCGAACACGCTAAATAAATAACATTATCAGAGAAGACTTCCGTACTCGGGTTCACCTCACTCACCCCCTTCCATTTCATTGGATGATATTGCATCTCTTTTTATTCCATGACATCTAATCTCATTGAAAGGAAGAGGTACATAATCGGGACCCAGGAATTATGGATGTCCCGCCTTATTTACGTGCAACCAGCTCTCAAAAGCTGTCACCGGTGCCTCTACAGTCTGTATCAGCTTCGGTAAACAAAACATGTCCGCTCCCCCTCTTTCAGCCCCCCCCCCCTCCCATACGCTAACCAAATCGTTTAATCTCCCGCCCTTAGTAGCAGTAACTTACGTTCGACCTAGGTATCCACCACAACTCGAAAGACCGACATTTAAGTCAATTTATATGAGATAGATAAAATCCGGTTTGAGTCTAGCTCCAAGTAGTTACTGTTAGTGAGGACGGGATGTTTCACGATTAGTGGGGAAAAATATGAAAGAAGGCTGGTGGACATGTGCATGTCTACAGAAGCTGTCACAGGTGCCTCTATTAGCTCATGCAGGTAAATTTGGACGATTTTATGGGTCAGAGTGATTGTCAGTTGCAGCTTGTGGGGCAAAGTTGGCTCCGTGGTTTAAGGGTCAAGATCACCTCTGGTATTACATTCAATGGAGACAAAGTAAAAAAAAAGGAGATGTCGAGTAAGCCGTTCTAGATAATGAATGATAGAAAGCGAGAAAGATGTAAACAAATGAGTACACCAGGTCTCTAACGAGCGTTTTTTTTTCAATATTTTGGCAAAAAAAGCACAAACATCCTGCCAAACATAATGATTTTGAGCGATATTTTGCTTTATTCGGATAATATAAAACAACAAATAAATCAAAATTTAAATATAATGGCTTCAAAAGAAACCCAGGGCCGTGTTCATCATTGTCACTTATTGTGAGTACCCCCTGTGTTGCTTGGCAACAGCCAATGAGGAAGCTGGCTGCCAAGCAGCATAGGAAGCACTCAGTGAAAACTATGAATTCGGTCCCTAGTTTCCTATTTTCTGTACAACTCTCTCACACACTAGGATAGTTTATCTTTCGAACGGTTGAATCAGCATCGCCATAGAAAACTTGATCCGCGGATGTTTTCTCGTGCGGCTCCCATGTTAATTAGTCGCGGCGTTACGTATAGGTAGGCTTGATTGAGCCTAAACGAGTAAACTATGCGCCTAACTTTTCTCCCGAAATGTTTTGTAGCGGTCGCAGATAACGCTTTACAGCAAGATGTGGGAGTTTATGAACTCACGGAAACATGTGTTCGTACGTTCTTATGACGAGGGTATTCGAAGAGTGCGTCAATCGAAGGGTAAATACGCACTGTTGGTGGAGTCGCCGAAGAACGACTACACCAACGAAAGGGAACCGTGCGACACGATGAAAGTGGGACGCAATCTCGACGCCAAAGGGTTTGGCGTCGCAACGCCCTTAGGTTCGCCGTTAAGGTAAGTTACAAGCCATAGTATTATTGTCAGTGGTTTACGTTCCGTCGTAGAGAAAGACGAGGTAGTAAATTTTACACTGAGAATATTAAATAAGTACATAGCAGTCGACATAAAAATATTTATTTCCTGTAACCGAGGATGATCCTAAAAATGAGCGCTGGTCTGCGACATGATAACATAAGAAAATATTCTTATATACATCTATGTATAGAGCAATAAACAACGTCTATTTTTAGCTAGCAGCGTTGTGTTTAAAGAGTCGGACAAGAGGCATACGTCTTTTGCTCGGAAGAATGATAGAGATTTTGAGTCACATGATACACAATATGGCTTATTAAGTATCTATTCATCTGATTGTGATGGCAAATGACATTTGGCCAGCAATCATTTTCAAAAACCCGGCTCGTTCATGGTTTTTACGAGCGCAAAGCTTTTGAAGAAACTACTCAAACTTTTGTAGTTGTCTTTTTTTACGATATCCACTTTTTACGTGATTCAACCGAATACGTCGTAAACATGGGTTCAATAATAAATCGAAGAGCTCTGGAATAGGCCAACTCAGGAGGCACGCACAGCATATAGAAGGCGACATGCCATTCTATTTGCATACGGGAGTCCCGAGCAAAAATGTTAATAAGGTAATTCGTACGAGGAACGTGGGAAAAAATGCACAAAACCACTGGAATGGGTATTTTATATGGTAAAACGGATCATGACAATGTAAGTACAGCGAAGAGTTGACTACATTTAATGGGCATGCATTTGCATAATGGTGGCAATCTGTAATGAGACATGAAGCGGTATTCATGATGATGAAGCGATGCTCTGGTAGAAAATGTTACATGGTTGATATTCATACATTAATTCATCAGATAGAGAGCCTCGTGTAGAATGTAAGTCACTCGTGCTGAAAGCATCACGTCTTTACAGCGAAATTAAAGCTTTCCAATCTTGAAGCTGAATGATGTTTCATAATTTTGATTCCGGGAGAGAGCTTTAATTAAAACGAGCTATTTGTGGAAAGCATTAAGGAACAGTAGCCTTTCAAAACAAACTTGGACAGGTGAAACTTAGTATTACGGAAGACGTCAATGTGAAAAGCTCCGCGAAACTCGACGCGCATCAGACAAGCAGCACTGGGAAATATTTTCTCTGTCAAGAACACAAAAACACGGTGCCTTTACCATTATAACCCCCATTCAACTTTTCAAAGCCAACGAATGCTTTTTACGGACGAAGTTAAGCCGTGAAGTGTGACATCGAAATAGCTTCACTTTTTGATTATTAATTACTACAATTTCCTGACAAAGTAATGTCATCGTTCACCGTGACTGATGAACGAATGCATATAATAAATCAAAGATAATGTGTCAATGCTTAATGGTCCATGACGGAATGCAAGGGGGCGGCCAGTGGCATCAAGGGTAAAATCATCCCTCAAATGTAATTAATGCCACCTACGATAATTCACACATAGACTTAAATAACGCATGCGTAATAGACTTTGTAAGGTCATACTATAATTATAACTGCAATATTGTTGACCTTTGACATTTCTATACAAACTCGACCAGCCAATGGGTGAAGTCTGCACCCTTTTCATGCACGTAAAGACGGGAAGGGAAACGAGACACGGATTTGGCCAACAAAAACTCTCGGGAAAGCAAACGACTACTTAGCAATTATCTTGCAAAACACTTACCACTTTTCAAGACGATAAAGCATCGTCGTGTCTCTCTTGACGTGCGAACGTCAACGATGAGAAACAAAGACAGAAAATGAATAATCAATTGTCGCCGTGGAGATACGAGTTTTGCATTAACAGACTCTATTTTTTCTGACTCTCGCAACGAGCTCTAATTTAATTACGGCTCGTTGTCAAATAGGCGCTGATGAGGTTGCATAAAACATTCAGCTCCGTCGCTATCGTGTGGTGAGGGATGAAGCGGGAGAACCCAATGAATACATGGCAAATGTCTATTGGGAAGTGACAATGCCGAAAGGTCACATGTCAGCCAATATTGCCTCTGGTATTTTCTGATAACATTTGCTCACACTCACACAAACACACATACTAAAACGTTGCTCTAAGCAACAAGAGGTGGCTTATTGTTTCCAAATTTAGATGACAACATACCCATACACGTGGTGATTGTGATGTGTCCCATTGATTAAACCCTGCGCCGGATCTCTGAAGTCCAGTGCAATGTGTCTTGTTTCGTTCTAGGGATGTAATAAACCTGGCCGTGTTGTCTCTGATCGAAAACGGAGAGTTGACGAAATTGACGAATCGCTGGTGGTACGATCGGACCGAATGTAGACACGGCGATAAACAGGTGAAGCTCGCTTAAATGTTTCCACGCTGAGTGATGAAAATGATCACGATTTTTTTTATCTAATCGGACTGGTTTGGAATTTTATTTCGAATTCAGGATGCGTCTCGAAACGAGCTGTCTTTGAGCAACGTGGCGGGAATATTCTACATTCTGATTGGTGGTTTGATCCTGGCGATGGCTGTCGCACTGCTCGAGTTCTGCTATAAATCACACACGGAAGCTACCAGAGCCAAGGTAAGAAAATTCTAGGGTTTCTGATTTGTGTCATACCTGCGCCAATCCTTTGAAATTCACCTCGTCATAAAAAATCGAAATCTTCGAAACGCTCTCTCAGACAGAATGTGTACCCCCTTGAATTATGAAACGTAATTCACTTCCTTTGTTTGCTTACAAGCCATACAAATCCGAACAATATGGCAGCGCATTTTTCTACTGAAAGCAGACTAATAAATACAAATAAAACTTTTTCGCCAGCCAGCACTGAATAGTGAAATACATACCTCAGTGACGTATATGTATTGTCATTTATGTCCTTTGTTATACAACAGAATTCTGCTTACACACACGCAAAACTATAAAATATGGCAGCGTAGAATGGCTGGCAACATGCACAGTGTTCGAAATTTATTAAATTAGCCATGTACTATCTGGGGATCGTGTACGGGGGTATATAAAGCAGGAACCTGAAAAATGTACGCAAGCCGAGGTGTTGGTCGGCCGCACATGTAACACAGCTATTACGCATTTGCGAGCAAAGAAAGGAGCTGTTTCCCGGAGTGTTTATTACAGCAAAATGTTTATCAGGTCTGAATTATTGTCGCGTGCCTCTTCGATTGCAATAATGCTCGTGCATACAATTTTCTGGTTTTAAGCATAAAAAGAAACAAACCAAAAATAATTGGCTACGAGCCTCGTACTTATAGCGTTGACGACGGATTTTATTATGATTCCAACGACGGAGAGTCTCATTAAATTCAAATCCAATTACGAGAGTCCCAACCCCCAAATCAGCAATATAGCTAGACATCATGCGACGTTCTCGCGCTGGCGGCGGTGGCGGTGGCGGTGGCGGTGGCGGTGGCGGTGGCGGTGGCGGTGGCGGTG
>QKMV01002201.1:0-13843 GCA_003287335.1 Lednia tumana
AAGTAGGGCTCATGTCCAGTCTTAGTGATTTGGTTTGCCCCCCCAACAATTATACTTGCCCCACAGCCGCCCCCCCCCCTAACGTAACATCCTAGCGCCGCCCCTGTAGGGAAGGCGGAGAGAAATTTTCTTCAAGAAGTGTTTGTGTACTGGTATTGAAATAAATGATAAACAGAGGAGAAAACAAGTTTGACAAATTAATTACAAGAATCAATATCAAAACATGGACGAAAGCCCCGAATCGATACTAGAATTAATATTTTTGATTCGTAACCGGAATCAAAATCCATTCATATTTTTCACAGGAATCAGAAAATTTAACAAAAAAATGATTTCAGACTGGGCTGAATGCTAAGAAATCTTTAAAAGTTTTAGTTTCCTAGTGTCTTATCATTTTTTAAACTAGCGCTTAGATTAGGAGCTAGACATGAGTCTAAAGAATTTTATGCAGTTCAAAATTATTTCTTGAGGCCCAAAACCAAATCGTTATCAATTAAGTTTAGACACTAAAGGGCATCAGTTTACCTTGAATCCTGTGGGACACCAGTCCACAAACTGAATAGATCGTTTGCTCTTGATGCTAGCCACAGAGTTGTTTACGTCAGTGGGAACGACGTCTCCTCGGTAAAGCAGGCAGACCGACATGTATTTCCCTTGCCGTGGGTCGCATTTCACCATCTGGTTGGCTGGTTCGAAGCATGCGTTTGTGAGCTGCGCTACGGAAAGCTGTTCGTGGTACGCTTTTGATGCAGGAACGATCGGAGCGTAAGTGAGCAGGGGGAAGTGGATTCGGGGATACGGCACAAGATTGGTTTGGAACTCGACCAGGTCGACATTCATTGCTCCTTCGAAACGCAAGGACGCTGTTACGGATGACACTACCTGAAAAAATATCGATCAGGTATTCGTTTTGATCTTAAATTGACAGAAGCTAGCTTCTATTAAAACGTTTGTCCATTCTTAATAGCCTGATATTGTTTTCCAAATATGAATGGAGCTTGACTGAAAGGATTGGTAACAAATGATACTTACCTTAATATTAAGGTAAGAATTAATTTTCAATCAATCATGTCCTTCCTTGAATGTTCCACGCATTGTTTTTTTTTTAAAAGTTTTACCTGAGCTATTAGTCGGTTTAAGTTGGTGTACGTAGGTCTCTGCACGTCCAAATTCCTCCCGCAGATATCGTAGATGGCCTCGTTGTCAACCATAAACGCACAGTCTTCGTACTCGAGCGTTCCGTGTGTAGTCAAAATAGCGTTGTATGGCTCAACAATTATAGGTGACACCTTGCCAAAAACAAACCAAGCTACGCTTCAAATCTCGATTGAATTTTGTTCACTCTAATATAAAGACAAACAAAGATGTTTAATTACTTGAGGTGCTGGGTAAACGGCAAATCCCAGCTTACTTTTCTTGCCGTAATCTTGGCTAAGTCGCTCAAGTAGCAAAGTGGTAAAGCCAGAGCCGGTACCGCCGCCAAATGCACGAAACAATAGGAACCCTTGCAACATCTTGCATTCATCTGCAACCTTCCTTATCCTGTCCAGTGTCAGGTCAATCAATTCCCTGCCGATGGAGCAATAACCCCTCGCAAAGTTGCTGGCTGCATCTTCTTTCCCCGTGATCAATTGCTCAGGATGGAATAAATGGCGATACGTTCCAGTTCGAATTTCATCTGCAATAATAAAACAGGGCAAAATGCCTATTTTCTTTCTGAAATATGCTTCAATAAGTTCCTTCTTTTTCTGTTTATTAATGTCTATATGTATTTATTTTTGGTACAAATTATAATAGATACCTAAACAAGTTCCCAGCCGCAAAGATTACTGTGAACAATCAGTAATACGTACAATATTTGGTTGGAGTGGAGAATGCTTTTTTTCTAAACTTCTCCATCATTTTTCAGTAGGTATGTTATTAGTGGGAAATCACACACACTTACACTCCATTTGCTGGGAGAGCATACTTTTCCGCCAGGGTCGATGGTGGCAATTAACACAGGGAGGTTTGGCTTGAGAGCCTATTCTGTGGGTGTGACGCAGCATGCCCTCGCACATATCAACTGTTTAACAATGACTGCCAATCACTGAGATCAAACGCAAAAACTACCTATCACTAACACACTCTCACTGCACAACTGCGACCCGCGGCTGATTTTTGTCCGCAGGCAAAATGTGAATTAATGTTTATTTGCTTTTAGTCCCCTAAAACAGCTACACCGGGTAAAACTGGCAAGATTGCAGAGTCATACGATTTCCATTGGAAGGAATAGGTTTAATTTAACTGGGAACTGAGTCCGTACCGATGACCGTTGGCTCAAGATCGACCATGACCACTCGCGGCACACACTTTCCCGCGCCTGACACGCTGAACAGCGAGTTGTGTGTGTCGTCTTTGGTTGCGCCACGGTACAAGATGCCGTCGGGCTGTATCCCGTGCTCTAGGCAGTATAACTCCCAGCATGCGTTAGCCACTTGAACCCCCGCCTGCCCAATGTGGATGGAGATCACTTCTTTCTGAAACCCAAGCAGTGGTTCAAGCTAGTCATAGATTGGAAATTTGAAGCCTTTTCTCTAGCCCTGAACTGAAGTCTATCCCTAACTGCTCTGCATAACATGATGCTACGCAACCAATGGCAAAGCTAACAGACCTAATAAATGAATTTTAAATTGAGCACGGACATGGTTGAATCAAAAAACATTTAGCTACAACACTCTGTAAGAAACTTGGTTAAAATTGCTAGATATGTTATTGGTCAAAACTTTTAAAGCTATTTTCTTCCTCAGGTGAAAATAAAAAGAGTTTCCAAGCTCCAAACGGTAGTTGAAAAATTTAATTAACTTTCTAATTTTGAAATGTCGCTGTACACAGTAAAATGCTGAGCTATAAACCTTGTGTTCTCTAACTAATTATGACCATCCAGTAAATAATATAAAGAGTAATTATTGAATTCTTCAAGATTTACTTACATGACAATTGTTGCAAGTTCTCTTGTTTACGTACCATGCATAAGAATAGACATTTGTACTTTGTAGTATATACCTACTTTGAATGTAACTTACGTGTGCCATTTTGATTTATGTACTTAAAATTTTTAATTTGGAGATCAACTTTTGTGTTGGTTCTTCCAGTATTCATTGGATTTATAATTTTTCAGGCATTTTATCGGCAAAGCTTGCTCGGCTGCCGCCTGAAGTTCTGTTGACATTTAGATCATATTTTATTACATGGGACTAACTATTACAGCAAAAAGCACACTGGTATCATTAGCTGCAAGTGATTCTGTAAATATTGGAATTTAAAAATCAAGTATTTCAGTCGTTTCTTACCATTAGACTGAGTAATTTTGAACACCTCTCGGCCAAAACTTTTGTGTGTAAGCAGCTCGAATGTTAAGAGCCATCATTTAGTTTTTTTTCTAGCCACTGAAAAAAACCGTCTCATGTTGTGTTGCTTAGATTCGGTCCAACTGATTAATTTTGTTGTTAATTCTCCACACCTATTGTTTGCTTATTCTGCCTATTGTTTGCTAATTGTTTTCTTATCCTAAAACCAGATGTTAGGTAATAGGTCTAAATTTCTTGGGGGATTATTTTAAACAGAGGTTGGAGGGTGTAAATACAGTCTTCTACTAGAAATTAAACAGACTGCTAGGAAGCTAGCAGGTACCTAGAGACTATACATACATGAAAGATGAGTGATGTACACGATAATAGGAAAGTAACCACTTTTACTCATAGGTAGTAATACTTTAACTTTTTGGTAGCTTGATAACAAGAACAACATTACATTTCAGTCAACTTCCACATGAAACCACAACAAATTTAAAAAATGTTAAAGCTTCCTTGTACTATTTCTTGAATTTCTGCATGAAGCGTGGCACAACACGCGTGGAGCGTGGAACATTCTGCGGTGGCCACATTTTCTTTCAACCTCTCATCGGCAGAAGGATATTTCCAAAAAAAAGGAAAATTGACTGTTTACTGTTTGCGCCAAGTGAGCTTGAATTTCCGCAAGACAAAGAACTGTCTATTTATTATTTCCCATCTCTTATCACTGCATTTCATATCAACTGATATCATATGATTTCATTACCATTGTTACCATTAGACTATGAATCTCACCCAAGGTTTCTGCACTTGTCTGTGGGTGGGACCAATAATGGCTTCCGAAAAATCTAAATCTAAAGTTGCCTACTTCAAAAGAAAATTGCTTTATTGTGCCAAATATCAGCCGACCCCTACATTTTGAGGTGGATCATTGGAAAAAGGATTTTTTACTTCTTCATATTTTCTTTTTTTTAAATTTTGAATGGCAATAATATATATTGCTTGAAAATCTACAGACATATTGGAGACAACGTAAAATATAGAGAAACAATAAAAATTAAATGAGTCCCTACCTACTTTCTGTGGGAGATTTCTGTTACCTTAGCAACAAAACTTAGCTTATCTTTATTTGCATTTTTGGTGGCTTTATTTCGACAGGCAAAGCACATGAGCTCCCGGTCTAGAAACTTCAAATTTCGCCCTACAAAGAAACAAAGTCGAAAAGCATGACATTCCTGCCATCAAACTTAGGGAACAAAAAAGTTGCAAAACACACAAAATTAGTTAAAAAAATGCCCACTACATTTAGATGTTTTTAAAACATCTTTACTATATGTCTAGGGGTTACATTTGAAAAGAATATTTTGTCCAACATTATTTCCACCTCTGATCAAACCTGAGACCATTATTGGAAGTGTTTACAGCTACAAACAGCAAGGGGCCATGGAATCCTGGTACGCCCTGGCGCTGGACTTCCACAGCCACACACTCCATAAAATTTTCGCCTTTGTTACCTTCAAAGAATAAAAGTATGTTTAGTTGAAACTTGAATTACTTTCATGTAATATTATCAACTTCTTTTGAGTTTCGTTGTCTGGATTGATGCAAATCGCAGCGTCCATTTTTCATTGTTGTGCATAATTGTGTATGTGAATACAGTGGCAATGAAATTAAAAAATTACTAATTTTGCACGTAAGACCAATGATCTACTCTCATACATTTCGTGTTCCAGTTCCTGACGTCTGAACAACAGTTATATACAAGTAGTTATAGGGGCTGTACCCTCTAAAATTAATTTTCCCTGTAGGCAATTCATCATTGTGGAAATTCTATGAATTGAAACGTATTGAAAAATGTCATGGAAAAAGATGCCACATTTGACCATTTTGCTCCGGATTGCTTGGGAGCAAAAATTCTATTTTACAGCTCTAAATTCCTGCCTAATGACCATTGAGAAGTGACATTTGTTTAGTTAGCCCCGTTAAAAAACGGACTCCAGTTTGAATAACATGGCGCCTCCACCCAAAAATAAAGTTGAAGTTGGAAAGCGAATACTTTTCTCCGTGAACACAGAGAGATCCTGTGATGATCAAAGATACCTCTGTCTCCATTATAATCTCCTGGTGATACAGTTCTTGTTTGACGTTCGTCGCTAGTAGCCACGAAAACCGCCAACTAAAAATTATTCTTGTACCAGGCAAGTATAACGCTCGAAGAGGTCGTGGCTCTTGACACTTGGGGGACGGAAATTTGACGTTGCGTCCAATCACCAAACAGGGCACCACAACCACTAACCATAAATTGAGCATGAAATATAGGTACTCGTTAATTTACTTTTTTTATTCATTGTACATTCTATTAATACGATCGCGAGCAGAATGAGTCGCGCCTTATTTAATTATGAAGTGACGTGCACCCTGACAAAGATGGCGGCGGTGGTGAGCGTGCAGATGTACTGGTAGTTGGGAAGCGGCGCCACTGAATGGAATGACATTCGACCCTCGCACCCGTCAACTCGTACTCTGGGGTGATACTATGGTTATGCATTATCGGTCTCCCTCTGATCGGCAAAAACAAATCCAACCACAAACAAGGGCAATTTGATGGAATTTACGCGACCAGAGATGTTCCCCTCCTCACACGTCATGAAACTGGTAAGCTATCAAGGAGGGCATACATTTTGGGATTGTAGACGAGAGATCGAAGAATAGGTGATTCTGGTGAGTTAGCCAAGCCTATCCAAGATAACTCAAAGTTGGGGATACTGACGCATATTGCCAGATGGATGACTTGCAAATAGGCTCCAGAGTCAATAAGATTAAATAAAAACGTATCCCCATAAAAAAATGCAATGTTAAGCAAATTCTAAGCGTCCTTGAAATGGTATTTTGAAAGTGGTAGTAGGCTTCTTAGATCGAGACACCTACAAAGTATAAATCCCTGTTTGTTTTTTAGACTACTAGAGAAAAGCCGAAATAATAAAAGAATAGTGTGCCAAGCCTAAGATATAAGAAAATTTAAATTATTGGCTGAAAACTGGGTGGAAAAAATGAACGCAGAATTTCTTGCAAAGCTTCAATACATAAACATCCACAAAATATATCACCAAAAATTTGTCTTGCCTTTGTAAATGGTGGCAAATGCGTATTTATTTTTTCAGTCGCCTACTTCATTTTTCTTCAGCTCGGTTGCTTATTGTTAAGAAGCACGCATTCAAATGGTGTAGGAGAGAAACGGGAAATTATAGGATAAAAAACCTCCAAATATATTGAAACTTTTGAGACTGACATTAACAGATCGCGCTTACAATTCTTTGCCCTATTGACTGAAACATGAAACGTAAATTGGAAATGTCATCAAAGGGAGAATATTGGCTTGAAGAATTTTAAAAATTTCGTTCAATCTAAAAAAAAACACAAAAACGTGATTCGCCAAAAAAACTATACAGATTGCTCTCAAAATGTTCAAAGCTCAAATGTGAATCCTTTCAAAGGTATCCTGGGTATTTCGCGGAAATCGGTGTTGCCGTTTGGCCTAAGGACAGCAAAATCACAGGGGAAAAAGTCAGCCAATTAATAAGCAAAAAGTTACAGAAATACGAAGTTCAGAAAAAATGTTTCATGCATTACACTCAATATGTTTTCAGGTCTAACTTGAGATATTTCGAAGGTTTTCTGAAAGTTTAATCGAAATCGGTCAGGCGTTTAGCCGTCGCAGAGCGCGAAAAACCACGGACAAAAAAACAACATAATTTCCAACGTTGAAGTTTTCGCTACGCTCATCTAATTTTCCTTGACAAATGGCAATAGCAGGACTTGGGAAGGGCGGTGGAGGCGGCCAGAGTTGTATCCAAAGTTCTATTTATCCATTGACGTCCAGTAGGTAAGGGTCGTCTTTGATCTTTGGTGTGCTCTTGCCTCATGGAAGCAAAACGACCCACGTTGGAATTAGTACGGCAAAAAACTTTCCGTTGCCTCTTGGCTCTGTGTGTGATAACAACCACCTCTTTATTATCAAGAAATAGAGCACAATAGTGCAGACATTGTGAACTTGGGGGGCGGGGGGGGAGGGCATTAGATAGGAGCAACGTTTTCGTACTATTTTTGAGCCAGTTGCAAACACGGAGATGGAGCTAAGAGTGCATCTTTCGTAAAATACGGGCGTCTGGCGTTTGTTACTACGCCAGCATGATTAGGGCGCCGCGGGCAGGGCGCCCAAATTTTCCAAGTTTACACAATAGTGGGAGACCCGGGAACCTGGTTCTCCGCATGTAGATTTGTTCCCACGATAGATCAAATCAATGGTCCTTCGGGGAAACTAAACTTGATCATTACTACACAAACCTTCGTCAGTGTAAGTACCAGACATTTGCCAATATCCATCTACTGTACAATAGGTGATTAAAATACACGCTAAAAAAATGTAGAGTACATTTCGGTTCGATTATTTTCGAATCATAAATTCGTGCCGTGCGGCTTGAAAACGGAACAAATCACGCGTTGAGATTAAAAATGTATCACGAGATCTGGATTCTGGAGTCACGGAGGCACGTGATGCGACATGCGCGCGCATCCCATGTGTGTTGTGTGCTTTGTGCTGGAGTGTTTGAAGGAAGGGCAAATGCAGACAGCGGCGTTGCTCCGAGTGTCTACTGCTGCTCATATTCATTTCTGCCGGAACTAGAGCGTAAATTTCATTCGATAGTCTCCGAAACTCTCTGTAGTTGCTTCGGTACCATTAAGAGTGCAGTCAGCAATTTAATTTACAGTAGTACGCGATAAGCCACCTGTCAGATCTAGCTAACTGCAAAGTGCGAAATCCGTCATGTCGGGTGTTTGTGACGCTTGGGTGAATCAACAAAAGGCATCGACGATAATTGAAAACTTTAACAAAAGTCCAGTTAACAACATGATTGATGTTCGCGCTTGCACCAAACCGATCGAGCGGGTAAAGTTCTCTACTGGCATGCATTTGTAAGGTGTGGCTTCACTTTATTGACAGCTGACAGCCAATTGGGCTGTGTAAAGATCACGCTGGTTTGCTTCGTTTCGTAGCAAATGTCCAATTGATGTTTTCAGTTTCTGTACGGCCCCCTATTAATCAATACACTGCAGACAGAAAGTCTTCAATTCAATCGACACGACATACCACCGCATTACACTTACATCGCATGACATATCCGCACCAAAAATTTCAACGCAACACGACAACCACTTCACGAAGATATCACATGACCCGAACCGCCAGGGTTCAAGCAGGTCAAATTGCCGGACAATTACCTTAAACAGAATTAAATGTGTTGATAACGTGACAGACCTTGTATTTTATTTTTAAAGTATTCCTCACTTGCTTGCTCTGCATTCAAATAGGTATATCATATTATTTTCCATTGTTCTAATGGTAGGGCACATGCAGCCATGCATGAAAATTATTCTAGCTCTATAGAAAGCAGTTTTAAGTGTAGAGGTAATTTAAAACTGTAAGTTTTTCACTGCAATTTTCAGTTTTGTGCTAGTCTGCTAGGCAACTGGAATTAGCATTGTTCTTATTAAAAGTTAGTTTGAAGTGTAATGCAAATAAATTATTCTCTTAGTTAATAGCTTGTGCCCAATGATACCGCCTGACACCTATCCTATTATTAATTTAAGTTTGTAATTAATTTTCTCTTCATTATTTTTGTTTGCAGTTGTGTATATTTTAGCAGTAGCACGCAGACCCTTTTCACTTACCTGTTGAATTGAGTTTTAATTTTGAAGCATGAAGAACTCTCAGGTAGGTACTTTTATCATTTTTGATTTATTTACCTAGTGGTAGTGTTTGTGTGATGTGTGGTTTGTCACATATGTGATTTACTGTAGTGTACTTACCTTCTAGGTATTAGCTATTTGGTGGTTATTTAAAAAAAAAGTATTTGTTCAGTATGGACCTATTTATTTGCCACAGCAGGTGTACTTGAGAAGTTAACCAAATCTTGTAAAGTCTACCAAAACTTTTCAAGTCTACCATGAATCATATCACAAAGTCCGAAGTCGATTGATAGCTTGCACGGTGATCAGTCAAAAGCCACGGTTGATAACTGGATGTTGCAACCAGGGCTAACGGCGTCGTGTAAACCATTTAATTAAAAATAAATTATTGTTGAGAAAAAACTGGATTCATTCACAAGGAAGAAGTAGAATTCAACAAAATCTTTGTCTGCAGCTCGGTTTCCGCGGCGTTCGCAGCTCCAAGTTCCGGCATGTCTATGGAACGCCTTCCCGCCGTGAGCTCTGCTATGAGAACATCAACATTACCTGCAACGCGCACGATTCCAACTTCTGCGCCGTCAATCCTAAGTTTGTGGCTGTTGTCACAGAGGTGGCTGGTGGCGGTATTTTCCTCGTGGTCCCTATAAATAAGGTGGGTTGATAAATATTTATTTCACTTCAAAAATACCTGGCTGGTCAGTCTGCCTGGCAGCAGACATTTTCGAATTAAAATTACAAACTTAATATGGGGCAAAGCCAGCCTAAGAAGATGGAAGGTCACTGTTTAGCTGAGACAATGGCCGAAGTAATTCAGTGAAACATTTTCAGAATGCTTAAGAATTCTTGAAAGCAAATATCCTCATTGTCCTCTTTCAGACGGGACGTGTAGACATGCACACGAGTCGCGTCACGGGCCACCGGGGCCCAGTGCTCGACATCAAGTGGAACCCGTTCAACGACAACGTCATCGCATCGTGCTCGGATGACAGTACTGTAAGTTATAACACCGCTATCTGGTCACAACGTTAAGTTGTATAATCAGAAAGTTTTATTTAAATTTCATGAAATCACCACTATAGAAAAGTCCTTTTCTGACTTGCACAGTGATATTTTTTTGCTTCTCATTTAAACACAAGAAAAACGAAAGCAATCGTTATGTGTAGGCACAATCACTTCTTGTAGCCTACAGATAACGAAAAATATTGTCTCAGAAATGTGTACGTATTCTTACGCTACAGTCTATCCCACATTAGCACACCAGGAGTCCTGTATACTTATATCAATATGTTCTCTTGAATCTTTTAAAGAATTAAAACTTACGTAAGTAATTATTTGATTGTACAAGAAATGACAAATAATTAATAAACATTCTAATTGCTAAATTGTCATTTTATGCATACAGCATTCAAGGTGGGTGCAAGAAAGCCTACCTGGTGAAAACTTGTAATAAATAGCCTGTAGAGTCTAGGTTCCTATTAAAATTTAAGAATAATAAGCATACCTACACGGTTACAGGTTCAGACTTCGGTTTTAGATCTCTAGGCATTACAGCATAAATGCACCATAATTGACGCCTACAGAAATATATTTTTGAGGACGTTTAAAATTGTGGGCAGCAATGCTCTTCTCATGGGGTGTATTATGCCACTTGAGTGAAATCAAATCTCGAATAAGAGTTGTCAATAAACCAGAATGCCCAATTTGGGACAGCAAATACGTCTGGGCCTAGGGGTGCCAAAAACTTCAATCTGCCACTGAAGTAAGCTAGCAAACCTGGTATTGTAGGTGAAGCTCTGGCAGATCCCCGACGGCGGTCTCGAGTCTACGCTGACAGACTGGCTGGTAGAGCTGCGCGGTCACAAGCGCCGCGTGGGACACTTAGAGTGGCACCCGACGGCGCAAGGAGTGCTGGTGAGCGCCGGCTCCGATGGCCTCGTAATCGTTTGGGACGTCGCCAAGGGCGAGGCCATTAGCGCCATCGACTGTCACCCGGACGCTGTTCACTCGCTGAGCTTCAACCGCGAGGGATCGCTGCTGGCAACCACGTGCAAGGACAAGCGGCTGAGGATCATCGAGCCGCGCAAGGGAATCGTACTCTCGGTGAGTTGACACAACTATAATTTTGAAGAAATATTGTTTTCATGTTGTTCCCTTTAGCTCCTGAGTTTCTTTAATTGTTAAAAACTCTGCATTACTCAAGGGGTTTTTAAACTATTTTGCTCAAGGGGCTAGTGTTCCTGTTGTGAATAGAATGCTGCCATTACGAGAGATAATTCTAGCTGTAATTTTAAAATTCATTGTTAAATATGTCCCAAATTGTAGGCTGCCAAATTGAAGGTGGCCATTTTGGAGGCAATTGGTGGTGCTTAATTGAAACCTCACTATTGATGCCAATGCTGCCATGAAATTTGCCTCAAAAATGGCAGCGTTCCATTTTGGCAATACTGGATATTTTCAGTCGAACTACTCAGTGTAGCAAGAATTGTACATGGGCTAAACAAGCAGACTTGACAGTTGGTATGAAGAAAATTAGTTTTGAAGGTGCAATTGTTTGCTCCTACGTATAACCAAATTCAGAATCATTCATAATTCATAAGTTCTCGAAACAGATATAGGGCTAAGCAAACAGGAAATTTTGATTTTTTTTAATTAACTCAAAATCAGGAAAAAAAGACGAGAACAAAAACTGAACCCGAAATTTCCAACGGTTTCAGTCCCTGGAAACAACGGAATTTTTTTAATAGTCTATTCCACACCATTAAGCCTCCAAGCACTAACGTGGCATTGTTTGTTCACTCCAGGAGACCGTGTGCCACGCGGGCCCCAAGGCCAGCAAGGTTGTGTTCCTCGGTAACACGGGACGGCTGCTGACGACGGGCTTTTCCCGCCAATCCGACCGGCAGATCGGCGTTTGGAGCCAGAGCAACCTGTCTGCGCCGCTGAAGATGGAAACGCTAGACTGCTCGTCGGGAGTCGTCTTTCCGTTCTACGACCACGACACTCGCGTCGTTTACTTGGCGGGCAAGGTACGGTAACGATAGACGCAGACTGACTTGTGTTTTGTAGACATGTTTTGTTTTACTATGCCAGATTTTTTTCTGCTTCCATGCTTTTTTCCCGTATTTCACAAAAACGAGGTGCTATTTGCGCTAAGAGCCACGTAAATAGCTGTGCACCATTGAACCACAGATACTAAGTTCTGGTCCAAGGTTTTTTTAATTAAAAAAATTAAACTACATCAAAACTTGCACGTGAATTTGCTTTTTATAAGTGATTAAACCAATAAGAAAATCTCCACACATTTTTTTGGAAACAGTATTTCAAGTATTCCGAGTAGGTATTCCAAAATGAATTTTTATGCCAGTAACCAAAATGTTACGTTTGCCCCAGCCTTACATACAAGCCCCATACAAGGCGAAACCAACATCATTAGCCCAATCAGAGCCGATCGATATTGTTTATTCAACACAACTGTGTTTCTCAAAAGTTGAACTTGGCTTTACTGTTCAGTGTATTGATGCTGTAGCATTTCAAACAGAGCTTGATCACATTTGTTCTTGTACACTCTCGGTCATTGAGTTGTTCGACTGGACTAACAAATGGATGCTTGATGTCGAATACAGGGTGACGGCAACATCCGGTACTACGAGGTCTCGGACCAAGCTCCGTGGCTGCACTATCTTGGCCAACTGATCTCCGGTGCACCCCAGGTAAGAACGAGGAATTGAGTTTCACAGATTCTAGAAGCCACTCCGGATTGCTTGAACTAAGTAGGTACTTGAGTTCGGATTTGAATTTGAAGTTTTGTGCTACCTAGGAGCGAATTATTGAACCTTCCAGCCTATCCTCCAAATTTTAAAATTGGCAAGTCTGCTGATTTAGTTTTTTTTTGTGTTAAACTAGTGATTTCTGTAACATAACCCACTTAGCAGTGTACTTGAGTAACTAAGTAATTCGGTAGTTAAGAGGCTCGTGAATGGCTGATACACGTACGTGCCCTGAGTGCGTCAGAATTTTTGTGTGCTAAAACTTGAACTAAAATTCCAAAAAAATATAGCGCGTCGAGGAAGTGAAAATAAACAGAGATACCTGACTAAGGACGTGTCCGAATTGAATCGATCTTGCCTTGTAGCCTTGTGATTTTGTTTGTCTCGGCCTCATATCTGTGTTCTTGGCCTTGCATACTTTGAATTTCGAAAGTGGCGCGGTCTTGTTGTGAACTATTGGGGCGGAAAAGTTCAAAAATTCCATTTGAAGTGCACGATTCAATCGATTCCGAAGTCTCACATTGCTGATTATTGAGTAGGGTACTTGTATTTGAATACTTTTTCTTGTTAATGATGGGTAATTCCAATTTCGGGTAATACTGCAGTAGCCTGCCGAAAAGGTGGCAAGGGAAGCCAGCATTGCCGCGACTTAGCGCTCCTGATCTTCCATGCACACTTGACTTAGTTGACTTGATATTTTGGAGGATGCTTGTGGGATCATGTCCATCCTTTTGCCCACGTAAAGGACGCAAGGTCTCATAAAAGTGACTCTTCGGACACGTCCTAAAATTTGTGTACACATTACTAGATAGAACTAAATAGAAAACGTATCGCTATGAGAAATATATCCCCAAACAAATTTTAATCGTTATTACTTTTTTGAGACTCATATCTCCTGACTAATTTCAGCACTATAGTGTTAAAAAAAAACTGTTAATAACTGGGTTAAAATGCTGAAAACTTAACTGAAACTAAACTGCCAACGTTTCGCTAACT
>QKMV01002202.1:0-13842 GCA_003287335.1 Lednia tumana
TATCGCACTACATTTTCAGTGTGATCTGAAATGTAAAAAAAAATTCGCTTCTTTTCAAATTTCATAGTTTCCCGTTTCTCTCGTGTAACAGTTGCTTGCTTGTTTCTTACACAAAATACACCTTTTGTCGAAACGTCTTGCAATAATGCTTTTTAAGAGAAGTTTTGCTAGATAAATTACGCTCATCAGTCATCCAGCAACGCGTCTACATATTAGTGTGTTGCTGCGAAGCCCTAGTAGGAGTAATATCTCTACTTTCTAGTTTCTACAAGACACAAGTACATTCTACAACAACTAAACGTATTTGGGAAACGCGAAAGTGTCTGAAATGCCATGGCCAAAATAATGCTTTGGTCAAATCAAATCAAATTGTTTTTTTTTTGAGCAAGGATATTAAAATTTGTGCGCAGTTAAGCTAAACTGATTTTACATCTTTAACAATAAAAAAAGTCAGTTCCCTTGCTGTTCAAATATTCAAATACGATTAACGAAGAAAGGGGTTTGAAACTAGGTTAAAACTTTGCCGCTAGAGCGCAGGTCGCTCGCCAATCGCGTACTGTTGTTTTCTGAGCTCTTTGGCTCTTTGGATTTTAAAGTTTGGTTTTGTGGAGTGAAGTTGTGAGCGTTGCTGGCTTAACAATAATTTATCAATCTTGGGGCTTACAAATCGAGAACAAGGTGTTTATTTGTTTCATCTTTTTCTCATCTAACTTTCTAAGTATGTTTTTAATTTTCAGTTCACAAAGTCATTTCGTGTTCCTTGCTTGTCATCACAGAATACGATACGATGTCTGCAAGCAGTAATCGTGCAGCCGAGTTGCGGCGTGACGCGTTTTCTGCCTTTGATGGGATAGTCCTTGACGTACAACGACTGGAAAGAGAACTGTATTCTGAGAAGACACTATGCGAACGTGAGCTTTTCGATTTACTGAATTACTATCTTAACACATACGTTTCTTCTGGAATTCAGGTTGGGTTTTCATGTAGCAAAAATACTAAAAAGCTTAGGATACCAGCCGTGATAATGTTATTGGTGTATAACTGGTTATCTGTTTTTAGTTTTTCCCTATATAAACGATGAAACTATACTGACAAGTGACAAGGTTGGTTGTGCAAGGGATTGTTTTTTGAAAAAGGTCTAATTATCCATCAAAACAAATGTTAAAATTTTTCATGAAAATTTCAAATCCAGCAAAGTATATATTTAAAATTTTCATGAAATTTTCCAAAAAAAGTCATGGCACGGTTTTATATTTTTTTCAATATTTACGTGTTTTTCTTGTTCTTTTAATTTTTGCTAGAAAATTTTCTACCTGCTGCTCTTCTCATCTAAAATCATTGGTTTGTGTTCCCTAACCATGACCTTGAGTTATATTTCAGAACTGGAAAATAGAGTCAAAGATTTGGATGCTGAGGAAGCCAAGATTTTGGAAAGCACAAACGCCCTTTATGCAAAGAGAGAAGAGAATTTCAAAAAGGAAGTTGACCTACAGGCTGCCCTTGATTGGTAAGATTGAGAAAATAATATACTCTCCTTGTTCAATATAATTTCAGAGATGGAATCTTACTTGACTACTAGTAGAAACTGGTAAATTTATTATGTTGAATATACAACTTAATGTTTTATGAAAAACTGAATTGTAGGTACTGTGTCAATGATACTCAATCCTATTTATTGGTTTTATTGGTAAAAAAACTATTCATAGTCCTCAAGGGCCCATTGCCAAAAAAACAGCATCATAGGTCTTAGTGGATGACGTCTAATGGAGGCTAACAATTATAACCTTGCCAGTACCGAGAAGACACTGCAGCTGGAGAAGCAGCGGCGAGCAGGGCTGCGTCACAAGCTGGAGCGAGTCAGCCAGCAGTCTGACGAGCAGAAACGTCGGCTGGTGGCCAAGGAAGACAAGTACCGTGCCATCTGGGACTCGTACCGAGCCGTCTACGAGAGTTTCCCGCTGGTGGTTGAGCACGATCGAATGATGGCACAGGTGGAGCATGAGAACATCAAGTTGATGCAGGCCAACGTCGAGCTGAAGGAAGCTCACGGAAGGATCGCGGAAATGGACAAGATCACAGGTATTGTTTGCATCCCTTCATCCACTTCCAAGGTACCACACACCAGCCAATGTGCCGCTATATTTCACATTAATCAAATTGGCAGACGTGATCTAATATTGGCTTCCCGTGGATTGCCAGAGCCGCCTGTTGATGGAACTTGTATTTTAACAGTTTTTACCCTGTTCGGAGTGATTTTTGGTCCTGAGACCTGGCCTGTCAACGCTATCATCTTCAGTCAACAGTCACTGCCATTATCAGCCATTGCCTGAAAACGAGGACGTCACCGTCATTGTAAAGTCATGTGTCGAGGCCCTCTAATTGTCATTCATTTTGTGCAAGAAAGCTTAGGAACTGTAGGCTAGGGTAGCCAACTAATAAAAAATAGCCAGCAGTAGCTTCTCTGATGGTTGTGTTTACCAGCGCGTGCCACGAGGGTGGAGACCGTTGCGCTGGCAGAAGCGTTCTGCCGGCGCAGTGCCAGCAGCCGGCGCATGGACGCCGTGCGCCGGGTAGTGGCGAGCCTGGAAAACGACATCGTCGGAGGCAACGAGCGGAAGCAGCGGCTGCTGGCTCTTGCCCTGGCCAATAGCAGGCAGCCAGCACATGGTAAGCTGGAGCAATTAGGGACAGCAGAAACGTATTTATGATTGGTGAGAGACTTTCAAAGTCGTGGCTAGGTATCGTTTGGTTCTGTTTCTGAAGTTAATTGCCAGGACATATTAAAGGAAAGTAAAAAAATTGCTTAGGATACATGCTTTAAAAATACTCTGTAACATTTTTAATGGTCCCTTTTAACAATTAGTTCAAGCTTTGAAAAATAGAGTATACAATAATTATCAGTTTCTTTAGTCATGTCTATTTCTTAATCTTAGCACTAGTTTTCAAAAAAACTGGTAATTAACTGGGTAACACTGCTGAGAATTGTGAAGTTCTAAGCAGTGTTACAAAGTTAACAATTTTTTTGAAAAGAGTACAATTTTATTATTTAACTTTACAAAATGAATACTATTTCCGGCTGCTTGGCTGGTGTTAAAAGTTGGATTCATGCTGGAATTCAAGATGACATTCCAGAGAAGCGAAGCTTTTGCCGAAGAGGAGTTGACGCCGACATTAGTGCGACACGTATTAATCCCACAGTGGAAATCAAATCTGCACGCAAAGCAGTCCGTAGGGTTAATTGCATAATGAGCGTTCAGAATTGTGGATTGCTTGATGTCTGCACAAGTCGCCGCAGGGATTCTGGTTGTCAAAAGTTCTGAAGGTCTTGATTTTCACAAATGGTTTCAGCCTCGCTTCCGATGGGCCAAGTTGCTGCCCTGCCGGTAGCCAGCTGTACTGGCCGGGATACCGAGAAGATGGCACCCTCAAAGGTAGGCAGTGGCACACACACCATAAAATACCAGTCACTTCACTCAAACTGTCTAGAAAACCTAGGCCCTCAAAAACGGTCTGTGTAAGCCCTTAAGTTCAAGATGCGTAAGACATTTCAGGGCCAGTAACCCCTAAACTAAACAAATGTCGCTTCTAAACGATCGTAAGTTAGGGATTTAGATCCACAATTTCACATCTTTTGCTCCCATACAAGCCAGAGGAAAAATGATCAAACTTGTCAAATTTTGTGGCTTGAGTGCGTAAGCCAGAATCTCCCATCAGAAATCAAAAAAGGGAATTTTACGACTCAGAGCAATGAAGAGTAATTTTTGCCCAAAAAAATATTGGGAATTGATGACCTATTCGTTCATCTTTCATTATGTTGAGTAAAAACTTGATGCGTAATAGGTAGTTTATTTTATCCACACTCCGGTGATTACTGCAGGGTTATGTCATGATGGATGCATATTCCTGTGCTGTTCTCGTCGATGGAGTCGCTGCGCGTGTTGGCAAAAATCTGAAATAATCTGTTTACATTTATTGAATTGCCACAATATTTTTCGCAAGGTGTTTTTAGACCAGCTAGATACATTCAAGTCTTGATAAAAATGTAATTTTAGAGGGTTTACATTTTAAAACCTCTGTAAGGTGGAATGTTAGGCTCTATTGTCCGTACAAAGCAGAGATGAAATTTTTTACCCAGAATTTGCCGATGTATCTAGAGGCAAAAAATGTGTATCTCTGCCTCAAATGGAGAACAGGTTGGATAAGTTGGTAAAAATATAAAAGAGTTACAACCAGGGACTGAAACCAAAACCAAACCAATGTTTTTTAATGTCCAAAGAACGAAACCGAAAACAAACCGTTATTTATATAGCGGTTTATTTTGGTTTTTAATGGCCTGAAAGCCAGTACAAATTCGAATTTATCCATTTATTTTTACAAAACTACTACCAACTCTGCAGAAAATGTTACTTTGAGAAACACAGTCATGCATTTTTATATCGTGATTTGTTCAATGTAAGATGTACCATCAATTAAAACTTAAATATCAATTTATAAATTACCAAATGAAATTATGTATGTATACTTATGTTTGAACACTGTCAGGTACTAAATTAATAAATAAGAATGATTCGTAGATTCTTAGTGATAAAATTCACATGTTGTCTTCTCTGCCTGTAAGATAAAAAATTGCAATGCAAGTCTCAGGATATGCATATATCTCACAAAATGAACTACTTTCGTAAATTTCTCATTGAATGTATTCGAAAGAGAGAGCGAAGGCTTTCGAAGGGTTCGATCATTAGTGAAGTTAGCGGTGACAAAGCCCCAAAGTTGTCTCGCCCCAATTTCACTTAAATTAAAAACGAAAAATGTTCAAAATGCATGGAAAACCAGAATTAACCAGTTCAACTCGGTTTCCAACTTAATTTTTTCCAACGAAACCGAAACTGGAGAAACGAAAAGGAAATAACACAAACCGAAACCTCACCATTGATTTCAAATGGTTCCAGTCCCTGTTACAGCCACCGCATTGCCTCTAACTGCAGCCGTTCCTGTTCCAGCTTGTCCGGCTGCTTCCGCAAGTGCCGTCGATGGCGAAAGTCAAGAGTCGGCAAGCGTCGCTGGACATGGTCCGTGCGCGCTACGTTCGATCCAGCTGGCCGAGCGGCTGCAACGACGGCGTCGGGTACTTCGCCCAGGAGAGCCAACCCAACGAGGCGGGGACGCCAGCTGCGCCTGGCCACCAGATGGAATGCACCGCTCAAGACAGAGAAGGAGCGAGCGGAAAAGCCATGAAGCAAAGCGAGATGGAACAGTTTTCTCAAGCGCACTCAAGGGCCAATGAAGTTTCGGTGAGACAGAACGATATACAATCTCCTCAGGGACACTCAGGTAATGATGTCCCAATGGACCATAGCGGTACGGAATATTCTTCTCACGATCGTTCAGCAGTCAATGATGTTACGATGGACTACAGCGCTGGATATACTTCCCAAGGCCACCTAACAAGCAACGTACCGGTGGGTCATAGCAACGGAGGATCTTCTTCTCAAGTTCGTGCAATGGTCAATGATGTTACGATGGACTACAGCGCTGGATATACTTCCCAAGGCCACCTAGCAAGCAACGTACCGGTGGGTCACAGCAACGTAGGAACTTCTTCTCAAGTTCGTGCAATGGTCAATGATGTTACGATGGAACACAACGATTCGGAATTTCCTTCTCAAGGTCTGTCTACAGCCAAGCCGAATGAAGTATTAATGGATCATACCGAGATGGGATGTATTTCCCAAAGCTGCTCGTCAGCCAATGAAGTTGCGTTGCCTCCAAGTGGACTGGAGTACGCTTCGCAAGGTCGTTTCCCAACCGAGGGACTTCCGGCGCAGAAAAACAAGCAGGAGTCTTGTCCTCAAGGTCTTCCAAGAACCAATGAAGTTCCCATGCACCGTAATGCGATTGATTATTCTTTTCAAGTTCGTGTGCAAACCAGAGAAACTCCGATGCAGCAAGATGAAATGAATTATTTCCCCCAAAGTCTAGCACGATCTAGCGACGTTACGATGTTACCCAATGTTCCTCCGCAGCCATCAATCGACTCCGGTGACCCGGAACTTAGTCCCGGTCCAAGCGATACGCACTTCGAGGAAAACAACTCGCATAACTTGGTGGGACAACATCTGGCCTTTGGAGGCGGAGCGCCGCAAAACGGACGAGACCACCAACCAAACTTGCCCAGAAACACGGCCAAGAAGATGCGAAAGGACGAAAGAGATGTTAGCGGTGCCTCCCAGCCTCCGAATTGGCCGCTGAACCAGGTGCTGGTTCCGCGGACTCCGCCTTCGCGGCCGATCCTACGGCAAGCTGCCGAGACGGACGTCCTGAAAGGAGAGATTGCCACGAGGACTGTGGGGAACGACCCCAGGCAGAAGGGGAATGTTGCTTCTAGCCTCGGCCAGGCCTTGGTATGTACCGTGGGGAATCATTAGAGAGTTCACTCGAATCTTGGACGCGTTTATCAACACTTCGCTAACGGTTGTGAGGTCCCGAATCGTTGATTACAGCGTCAAAGATTCATGGGTTCCGTGTAACAGCCTCGTTGTAATGTAGTGTTTCTTCATGAAAACATGTTACATGTGCGAGCCAAAAACGTATGAAAGCTATATTTAATTCTAAAACTAGGCAAGGAACTTTTTGGCCAAAGAACGTTCTGTTACTTATGGTAGCCTCATGGCTGCAATTAGCAACTAAAATTAGAATTTGTAAATTAACACCTGTTCTATTTGCTAATTCTTGAAACAAAATAGACAAGATTGTTTAACTAAGTGTGAACTTATCTTGTCGAGAGATATTTAGAAAGGGTAAGATACATAACCATGTCAAAAGTTAGACAAAGAAATCGCAAACAAAACGGAGAATTTAGACACAGAAGAATGAGATTTTTCGTTCTGTTCAGGTGGACGGTAACTCTGAAGACCAGGGTGAACTGAGCTGCTCCCAGCATTCGCTGACGGACAGTTCGTCGCGGCTGGAGTACCTGAAGAAGCTGAAGCAATCGCCCGAGTTCCACTACGCACCACGTTTCATGTTCAAGCGCCAGGTAGGGGGAACGCTTTCCTTTCACTGCCAAAAGCTAGCGTCGACTTAACGTAGCAATAGGCATGTCTCTGATGATACGTTACTCTTTTTACTGTGTTTGGCTCGAAATTCAAACACAGTTGCACTTTTTCCCTCTTTTTCCCTGTGCAGAGCCTAACGTTACGAAAACAGCCCAATGAAACTTATTCTGTGCGTAAAACGCCATATTGTTAACATTTTGTGTCAGTTTATTCCAATTTGTAGCTAAAAGCTTTTGCGATGTTTGCAAAGTAAATTCTTTGCTTCATAAGAACTTATGTTAAAACTTCCTCTTAAAAAGCATCATTTTTAGTACTAAACCATGGATGTTATTTGAAAGGAAAAAAAGCATTTGGGGACATTTGCCTCGACTCCGGTTTCTATGTCGCCTTGTTGACTTCACTTGGTAGCGACTGTTAGTGTTCCAAACAACCTACAATAGAGATCGGTGAAGTTCGGTGTCCACTGCACATCTTGCATTCTCTTTAGTCTTTGTGTCTGCAGGCCGAGACGGGGGCGGGAGATGACGGCGTTTCTTCGCCGTACTTTCAGCCGCTGGCTTCCGAAGAAATTTCCCACTTTGCTTCAGCTGCAAACCCCAGGTCACTAGCAGCTCACTTTATCATCTTGTTTCAATACTTGAGCCGTGTCTATACTATGACAATTTTACTCGGGGCCAAACCCACGAGCTTAACGGCCCGCGGTCTTAACCTCGGTATTTCAGGTCATGTTTAGGTACACCTACCCTTCCCAGTGTTTGACCACCATTTAAAAATCACCGCTTCATGTATGATTTCACCTATAGTGGGCTGTGCTAATAATATTCATCAATTTTTATTGCCTTGGACATCCTTTAAGTTGCCCTCTAGGGTTTTCAGCCGGGCCTTAACCTGAGGGCTGGTACGTATGTAGCTACTTTCGAGAAGTGTTTTTAGAATAATGTTCCATGCTTTTTGTTTCTTGAAGTCTCACGTCTATGACGCCGCTTTTGGTGGGTTTTTTTCACAGCTCAGACCGATTGGCTGACCGATAGTCTGGAGTCGGGCAAAACTGCCTGTGGTATAAACCGCGGGGAGGAAAGTGTGAACGGATTATTATTTTTGACCGTTGCTATCTCGAGGTTTCAACCGCGGGAAAAGGCATAGTGTTGGGGCGCTACTAATTTACATCCACAGTTCTGTACATTATATCTGCAGCTTTGCCATCTAGAAGTTAATCATTATTTTGCATTAAGCTTGCCTACACAAATTTGAAGCTTGAACCAAGTACTTGCCCCCAGATATTACGTGAGATATGTGCGAAACGAGCCGTCATCTTATCGATATAAGTAGTAGAACGTTGGTAGCTTGGGTTCAATTCCCAATGGTGGGTAATCTACCTGAAGCAATCATCATGTTTTCCACAACATGAAGATGAAAGCCAGCATTCCTTGTAACACTGCTAGTATCTCTTTCCATTCAGGATGTGTTATAACTAAAAAGGTACCTTTAAGTGTCTAGTATAAAAAGAAGAGAGGCAGAGAGGAAAATGAAGCCTTGTACTGTGAATTAAATGAATTATGCATTGCAAAAGGGAAAACAAATCAGTACATACTACCAATGATGTCAATGACTTAATTTTTATTTCCAAAATCTGTGCAGGAAGCAGAGCGATGCCATCAGCGTTGGCAACGAATTGAAAAATGCAAGTACAAACCAGCCGGAACCTAGCAATGTTCAGGACCGCAACCCACCGATAGCGGAACTCCAAGCCCAAAATGTTTACGGTCACGAAACAAGAGGGCAGTTTCACGAAGGTGAACAGTGCCAAGAGCCACTTCTCGAAGACCAACACGACCAGATTCAACTGCTCCCGAGACAGCTAGCCGCTGGTCAACAAATCCCAAATGAAGCTACTCAAGGTGAACAAAGTCAGTCCACGTCACAGCCAATGGAGCAGGAAGGCCAAGTAGTGGCATGTGGCCAATACCCCCCCGCTGAGACAGCGACGACAAGGGAGCAACACGACAGAGAGGCTGCTAACGAAACAATGAACACGGCAGCAGCCAACGCGGTGGCTCAGCCCGGTGAACTTGGCAACCGGAGAGACTTACACACAACACCAGAGCATTTTGTGGACCAAAACAGGGGATACCTAGAAACACCAGGGCAGTTTATGAGCAAAAACAGTGGATACCTAGAAACACCAGAGCATTTTACGAGCCAGAATCAAGATTTTCCTCTAACTCCCGGCCAGTTTACGAGTTGGAAAGAAGGTTTTCCGGGACAGTATTCCCAAAACGAATATATCCGTCAAACTCTGGGAGAGGCAAGCGAGGGCAGCGGGTTCTATCAAACACCGGCACAGTCCGAGGGAGACTTTGCGCGGATGGAGATGGGCGGCAGGGATTCGGACATCTCCCGTCCTGGGTTTGCCAGTCCGGAGGATGCGATGACCAACTCCGGACTTCCGGCGGCCCCCGACCTCCACGACAGCTCGTCCAACGAGAGCTTCCATTATAAGTCACCGCGGTGCTCCTCACCACCGCCAGAGCCCTCCGGTGAGTACCTACCAAACGTTTCACTTGTTTTATAATGGGGACTGGAATTGAAACCGAACACCGGAAAAAAACTCATATTTTCCCAAAACCGAAACTGTTTTTTTTATTCGTACACAGAACGAGACCGGGAACTAATTGCTCCATTGTTAGAGGTTTATTTGGATTTATTTGGATTTTTTTTTTATTTTTTTTTTATTGGTGGTTTAAGGCACATTTATATTGATTTGAATGTTGGTTTTTAATAGCCTAAAAGTCAAGTTATTAATTCTAACTTAACAGTTTTTTTAAGCAGAAGTCTTGGACAAGCCAGAAAAATTTCTTGCTGTCACCCCATGTCACTGACAAAATCAAAAAAATGTAAAATCTTAAAAATACATGGAAAACCAGAATCAACCAGTTTAAGCCAGTTTGAAACGCGATCTTCTTTCGAAAGAACAAACTGGAAAAGTAAAAAGGGGGAGGAAAAAACCCGATATCAAAATCTCGAACAGTTTCAGTCCCTGTGATAGGACCAGAATCACATTTGAAAAGTACGTTTTACTCTCATGTTTCGGACTGTCCCTCTCACAGATCCAGGCAGAAGTAACAAAGACTAGCAGATTATGCATAAGTCTCTTAGTACGTTGTAGCATTAGAATGCTGGAAACTTTAGGAAACACTGGGGAATAAATTTCAATAAAAATTTTCACAGTGTTGCTCCGGTACGTTTTCAAAGCAACATTTTGAACGTATTTAGTATGTCAGTCGTAGATACGACTGCCTTACGACTCCCCGAAGATGGACCTGCCAATATACCCTAAACGCTGAGTTAATAAAGCACCGAATTGTATCCGTAAAAGTGTATCTGTAACTTTGTTTACGTTAAAGTAAAATACACTCCAACGGTAAAATGCGACGTTTATTCTTTTAAGGGCCGGTTTTACAACTTTTCTTAACCATGAGTTAAGAGACAATCCTCAGAAACAAAATTTATTCCGTGCATGAGATTGGCTGTTGCCATGGCGATACCAATTTAATCCTATGAATAACTCTTAACTGGGAGTTAAGAAATGTTGTAAAACCGGCCCTAAGTAACTAAATGAAGCAATGTTTCTGTATGTAGTTTAAGGTGGAATGAGGGGCAAGTTAAAAAACACATCAGATTTTTAGTTTATTTTAATTACTGCAGCTAAACCATAAGTGGCAGAGTTACCAAACTTGGTTAACTCCAAGAGAATTCAACTGGCTTTCTGTAAAGATGTACTGAAAATGTTTGTTTTTTTAACTTTTTTAAAATGCCTGATTTTAAATGGGATATTATCATTTTTTCCAACTTAAACAAGGTTTTTTAAAAACTGATGAATATAAAATTTTGAAACACATTATTTGAGAAAGCCAGTTACATTCTCTTGGAGGTAACCAAGTTTAGTGTCTCTGCTACTTATAGTTTGGCTGCAGTAATTAAAATAAACTCTAAATCGGGTGGGTTTTCCCAGTTGCCTCTCACCCAGTCTTAATGTATTGCTTATGCTATTGTCAGTTAGCGCTTACGTTAGTTCTGTCTTGCAGGCTTCGGCTTCATGGGCTCCGAGCCGCCACAGCAGCAGCCGTCCATGTTTGGAGAGCCAGGCCCGGCTGAGAAGCGCAGCGAGGCTTTCACTTTCAACTTCAGCAGCAACTCGAGCAAGCCCAGCGTGTTCAAACTCTTCTGACAGACGTCACTCGCTGCGTCGTACGCCTGACCCTACCCTACCCTCACCCAGCCGTTGTTGATTTCATGCTTGGGGATGAAGTACACAACTTAATTGGAACTGAATTTCATCACATTAATGTAAAGCATTATATGTTTCCAGAATCAGATTAGTCAAAGAGAAAATGTATATATTGGAGAAGTTGGAATCGTTAAGAATCGAGTCAAAATGTACTGTGTGTGGTATTGGATATTGGAAGTAGGTAAGGAAATACTTAAATTGATTTAAATGATACTCATTATCCTAGACTATAATCAACATTTGGTAATTTTCCATCTAGATAGATGTTATTATTTAATGTTTCCAGTACTTATAAGAATCGTCAAAGAAATGGACAGGGTACAAGTTGAAATTGCTGAGAAATAAAAATTGAGTTGGTTGTGCTGTGTGTGGTAGACTAATTAAGGGCATTGTCATTGCTGAAATGGTTAATTTCATTAAGTGATGCTCATTATCTTAGCAAACCGACATTTTGGTATTTGTAATCTGGCAATTGACATTCTTCGGCCACTTTCAGTTGCAGAACAACGTTATCCTATCTGAACAACCATGACGACAACCAACAAGATGCGCTCGCTTTCTAGTTGCTCGGAGCAGTTCGGAGATTGTAATATCGGCCCTAAATGATAAAGATTTGTATTACAACAATGAGATTGACTGGCCGTTTTTGCTTCTTGTGTTTGATGGGTATCCAATTCACTTGCTAGCAGGGACTAAAACCATTCAAAAGTTTGGTTTTTGTCCTTGCCTTTCTGTTTTTTCCTATTTTCGTACTGTCTTTCAAAAAAAATCGGTTTGGAAACCGACTAAAAATGGTTAATTCCGGTTTTAAACCAATTTTGACTATTTTTCTTATTTTTCTAATGTTTTTGTACAATTAGGTTTTTCACCGCTAATTTCCCCCTAAGATTGAAACTGTGCAAAACCTTGCTCCTCTAAAATAAAATAATCAACAAAATTGATCATAATTTGAGCATTTCTGCTTACACTGAAAATTACAGCTGTAACTAATTGTATCGTCCAGACAGGATTAGCATAGTATCAGTAGCTGCAGCATTGCATTATACATAACCGAATGTTATTTTATTTTGTACCTGCCTACCTACATTTAATTATCATTTCATTTGGTATTCAAGTTAACACTACTGTCAATTGGTAGAGCATGCATACTTGAAAATAACGTCAAAATCCAAACTGGAGAAATACGTTTCTCCGAGTATAATTATCTCCCACCTACGTAAAAATAGATCAGATTTTGAGTAGCTTCTCAAAAGAAAGTTTTTCATTTTCTTCATTTTTTAATGGCCAAGAGGGTAGAAAATAAGGACGTAAAGTAGGTGGTGGTCGATTATTTCGTAGGTTTGTGGTTATTACACAAAAATATCGTCTAGTGTGTTTCAACCTTTCTGTGTAAAGTGCGCCCTGATGTGGCAACCTTCCAAATTCGTAATAACGTGTATTAGTTGATCTCCTCGTGATCATCACGGCAAATTTAGATCGGGGGGAGCAGACTTGGCAGGATGCGGATTTTAAAACAAGGGGAACAAAGATTTTTGGATGAGCGGTGCGAAGACTTCAATATAACTTACCGTAGAAAAAAATATGTTGTGTTTATCTTTTTTTCATGTTTTTTCGGTTTTCTGTGTGTTTGTTTGCGTTGTGTAGGCCCCAAGTTCAATGACATTTTCAGGGAACCTTCGTTTTCTCTGAACTTAGACCTGCTAATTTTTTGAGCGCAATCCATGATTTTTTTCCTGAAATTCGCATTTTAGTACATTTTTCATAATTTTACCAACTTCTTCGTCAATTCGGTTGCAATCTGTATGCCAAACGGCTGCGTCTATCTTAATAAAACTTGCACAATATCTTTGAGAGGTGTGAACAAGGTGTGATTCAATATCGAGTGCAATCAGTTCACCTGTTTTCTTGGAAATCGCGTTTTTGTAGTATTTTTGGATGATATGGAACTTTGTCCCACTCTCCAGGCCTTAGATCTGCATTGTTTTTGGTGAAACTTTCCAAGGCCGTTTGATATGTTTTAAAAAAGACTCAAAAAATTCTCAGCGCGATCTAAAATGTTTTTCTCTTTAAATTAAACATTTAGCAGATTTTTTAAATCAAAATGTTCCGTTTCTCCCCTGCACCAGTTGAATGCGTGTTTCATAGCAACCAGTCACATTGTTGGAGAAAAAAGAATTGGGCGACTGGAAAAAAAGCTAGTTTGTCATTTACAGAAGCAATTTTTGTTATTTTTGCATATTTTTCTAATGGTATTTTTCTGTTGAGGTTTTGTAAGAAATACTACGCTCCTCCAGCACCACGTTTATAGCGTTACAGCGAAGGCCAACCCCAGGGGGATCATCCCCACCCCCTAGATTCGCCATGCTACCAAAACGGTAAATCCGGCTTTTCCCCAGAGGCGTCAGACAAGCTAATTTTCTGGGTGGGCAAATCAAAAAAGGGCAACCTACGCGCTCCCCCCCCCCCCCCCCCCCCCCCAAAAAAAAAAAAAAAAAAAAA
>QKMV01002203.1:0-13840 GCA_003287335.1 Lednia tumana
AACCCAGTTATTAACAGTTTTTTTTTAAACTATAGTGCTGAAATTAGTCAGGAGATATGAGTCTCAGAAAAGTAATAGGTACTACTAGTCATTTAGAGGCAATACTATTTTTGTAATGTACTTCTTGTATGGAAGTGTATCTCTTGAAGTGTTGCAAGAAATACTACACTCATCCAACAACGCATTTATATAAAGCGATAAGGTGAAACCCTAGTTGAAATAGAATTACGATAGTCAAATTATTTGGTTTACCGAAAAAGTCACCGCAAGCGCTCAATAGCGTATGCGTTTTCCTATTGTATATATTCCTGCATGATTTAGGGTTGTCCAGCCAAAATATTCGTTTACAATCGTTTATGTATTGTGACTTAATTCTGACTTAATCAGCTTTGAGAGCAGTTGGGGGAAAAAAATTCAAAAATTTTTGTTACACGCGTATGTCGACTTTCTGGGACATCACTTGTATTATAATCGATATCGGACTGGCAGTTATTATGACCTTGTCATGCTTCAGACTGTGCTATACAATGTTGCTGCTTGCAAATATTTTCTCGCTGGAAAATTATCTGCGTCGAATTGACTTATTTTATTTTAACACATTTTTTTGAACTAAGAAAATAACCTGAAGTAGTGTCTTAACGTTAACAATTCACAGACCGTGAGTCTCAAAGAGACGAGCATACCAGTCATAAGAAATTATACGTTGGATCATCGTTATTTGTCGCCAAAGTTTTGCAAGAATTAAAAAATACATTGCGAAGCTTTCCGTAGGAATAGTTTTATTTTGCATTTTCAGTTAGTGTCAACAACACTTGTGAACAAAAATATGCAACCATTGTGGTTTAATAGCTGTCGTCTTTTAGCAATGAATTCTGAGAAACGTAAAGTTTGCGTTACAGTGGTTCTCAATCAAAAGGAACGCGTTACTGTAGAACCCCAAAAAGGAACGCGTTACCAAGAATGCGTCCTTTTCTCAAACCATCTACCTGGCACTAAAGGTGCGAAACCATATCCAAAAATTTTGTTCTGAGACTCATGCTCGAGGATTTTACTTCGAACTCCAGCCTCCACAAACCTCCAAAAAATGTATTGAAACAGAATTTTCTTGAAGCTGAGCTCTCAAACCTTCTATTTCATCTCAGTTGTCGTATTGCGACCAACACCCCTTTTTTGGATCCTATTTTGAACTGCAGGTTAGGGTTTACCCACATTTTTTGTTACAAAATACCCACTGCTGAACCGTAATGTGTCAACAAATAATGAAAAGAATTGCGCTCATTTAACAAGTTACAAATATGCAAGCAAACAAATAATTGAACTCACGTCATGCCGTAGTTTCTGCGCCAAGTCAAGAAATAATGGCAGGCAGACAGGCAAGGCAGGCAAGCAAGCACCTTCTCCCCGATAATGTAGTTGATAACTAAACTAGCGGAGGTAAGGTGAGAGTAAATGCCGCACAGACTTCCAAGGGCCTAGATGTGAAACCTGACGTCACACGACAACACCAACAATTTAATCGCGGATGCAGGACACCATTTTTTTTGCCACTGCCAACAATCGTGATAATTCAGGGTTTACAACAGATAATTAGAATTTATAAGCCATTTTAAAAACCACGTTTTTTAAACTTAATTTGACTGGAAGAGTCGCGGTTTTGTAGAATTCTGCTGTATTAATTAGTTAGTGGTAATCTCGTTTTTTCTTCTTGTAGGAGTTTAAGCATTGAAATTGATATTGACCTCAAGCAGTTTGGCAGCTTTCTTGGTGACCCGAGGCGTGAAGAAGTAGTATACTGGTTGATTGACTGCCGTTCCGAAACACCAAACCAATGACCTTATTTTTACACTTTTTATTCTAACTCATTCGCCTGTGGGCATAACTTTGCGAGTTGACTGTGTGTTCACAGTTGGAAATGCAATGGATAGCTACGTGACTGAATATAGACCATGTGAATGAGTTAGAAGTTATACCATCCACCTAAGCTGAGAGAAATTATATTTGAAAACGAAAGGTCTTGCACGGGATGATTGCATTCAAGAATCAAAAAAAAAATCAATACTACATTATTTGTTCTTGAGCACAGTGACTCTTGTGACAAGTGCTATTACTTCATCACTAATCAGCCTCTCAATCGTACACCTATAAAGGTATACTAGAAACAGAATATACACCAACAAGCCAGGAGAACGTCTGCTATTATTCTTAAAATTTCAACAGACGTCAACGTGAAAATTGTTTTGTTCTTTTGATAAAACTATTTCATAATGTCCATTAAGTTCATAATGTGAATAGATTAACGTCTTTTGAATGTGTGATGAAATGTCCTAGCTGAAGACTTGCTTAAAATCCTGACTGGACTCGGAAGACTTCCGGGTAGTTTTATATTATTCAATCAACGCTATCTACCAGATAATGTTTTCCTATTGCAAATATGAAAGTTATAGTACTTTAACGTTGAAAACCTTTCTCCAATACCAATACCTATACTTATGAGTTTTTAGTCAATTATCTAGCAGAAAAAGATTGTGTTGTTGCATTAGAACTTACAGAGTGCTAAGTGAAGTATCATTCGTTTATTCCCCACAAATGTATTAGAAAAAAATAACTTTTGCAGTTCAATTTAGATTAGCATTCAATGAATCGGCATGCTCTTTAAAATGATAGCTAAAAACCGCTCAGCCATGGCATCATAATAAGCCTTCACCGCATGGATTGATGTAAATTGGACAGCGGACAACACCAAACGCGAGCTAGGCCTTCATTCTCGAAACAATTAATTCCCAAATAAGATATTTTAACAAAACTATAAATTGGTTTAAGCAGAATTGCTCAATACTTTTTTGTTCAAGAACTGTGACGCAAGCTAAAGAAGGCTAACACATAACGTATTGAACGAAGCTTGCTCGCTTTTGAGGGACACTATCAATTTCTCTATCAAATGCGTAGTGGAGGAATAGCGAATTGATGAGAGCTGAGAGCTGGAAAGAGAGTTGCGATGGTGCAAAGCGATTGCAATTAGATGCGACAAGTGGTTTGCTGTGTGACGTCATTCCGGGGGTTGCATTACATCGCCTTCTTCCCTTACGCCGTTACCAGCTGGCGGTGGCCTCGACAAATACGATATTTCGTCCCTTCGACGGCACAAAGTCGGAGCTCTCGCTGAAAATGAATTTCCTTTCAGTTTGGTTTCGAACTTGTGGTAGAAGACGACGCGCGTATTCATGGATGACAATGGGCAGCGAAATCGCAAGCATCTTCAATATGTGTGCGTTCAGCTTTGAGCTAGCAGGCGTGATGTCTATCCCTTTTACAAACACTTTTTTCAGTTTCTACGTCATGCCCACTTTATTGGCAAATCTCCACAGGTATACCCGTAGTAAGCCGACTAGTTCAAAGTAGAAATTATAGGTACGTGTTAAATCCACCTCAGTACATTACCTATGTCCTACAGATTTATCACGAGCAACAAGAAATTGTGTAAATAAATTTCTAATCATATTTTTCAGATCAACCAATTTTCATTTAATGCCACGGAAAGTGCTTTTTATGCTCGTTAGAAATTCGAAGTGATAGACGACGAGATCCGATTTTGAATTGAAACGTCTCTTCTTGCATCAAAATCAAATTAAAATCATATCGTTACGCCCCCTACCCCCCGCCGTGTCCGGTGGGCCGTGGAAAGAGATCTTCGATTCAATAACGAGGGCGCCGGGGGAGCAATAAATCGAGGTGAATTTTTCTCTGAATTATTTATAGCCACTGGAGGAGCATTAATGAAATTCGAGATAAAATTATATTTTATATAAGTACTAAAAATGTACGGTGAGAAAATAATTAAACTTGTTGACCCACGATAAAGTTATTTTACGATTCTGATTTCTGTGTCCGACGATCGCGGGGACTCTGATTTAATCAGTTCAAAGAGAAAATAATCCTCGTTTGCCCTGTTCACAAAAATAGCCTTTTCAAAAAGAAATAAACGCGCTCTGACACACCCAAAAGCGAGCTTCTTTGATTTCAAATTGCAGAGTACTCTCGCTTTTTCTTTTCCATTTGACAGTCTTCCTACAAACTTTACCACGTCTAATTAATTCGTATTTGTGTTTGATGTTAGGGCATGGGCGCTCAGATCACGCGTGATCCGATATCATTTATTTTAAACACTAGTCACACTAGAGAAATTAAAGTCATGGCGTAAATGTCAGAAATAGCTACGTACATTCAAAAGCATCGCTTGGGGAGCTATTTGTTAAAAATTTCCAAGCTCCAAATTGCGTAAATTACACGTGATAGTTTCGAAAAAAAGAACATAGAATTGGGCCTAATGTGTTCAAATCAAGCAACCAAGTCCTGTTGTGTCAACCCCCTTGGGAGAACAATCTGCGCCATGCAGATTTTCCATCAGGTGGAAAACTCATCCTCCTTGTACGTAAACTTACCTATTTAATAACGCACAAAATGGAAATTCATATAAATCCACGTGCTCAAGCCCCGTCAATTTAAATATCGTTTTCATTATCCCTGCCGTAGTGCCTATGCCGAACAACGATCGCCGTCCGTGTGCGAAAGTATTTTCTCTGAATACATTGGGCGGGGAATCACAACGAGCTTGTCGCACCAGCCGGCACCCCCAGTGCGCGTGCACGGGGTGGTTTGGGGTTAAGGCACGGTACGGAGTCTGCGGCCACCCACGCGCAATTTGGATTTAAATAACGCCTCGTTGTGTGCTGAGTGGTATACTAGGTGCAACATTTCCAACGGCCGGTCGCGACGGTCATCTACCGAACAAGGTGGAAACAGTAACACAATTAGTTTACAATTATTTGAAATGATGTCGTCGCTTCACTGCACTTACGCACGTACAGCAAATAGAACTGAAAATGATTGGTGTATTTATTTCACGACTGAAAGCGAAGTGTTGAGGAAATTTTATGTTTCTACGTCTATGTCGTAAATGTTAATCGTTAGTACCCCTAGGTAATCTGTTTATTTTATACATGGTTCGACACGACTTCTCTATGTAAAACCAGAAGTAACAATTCTGAATAAAGTAGCAAACTGAATATCGCCAATCTCAAATGTTTGCAATAACTGAAGTTTCGTTTGGGTTTTTTGATTATTATATCATGATTGTTTGAGGAGCTCCTCAAACAATTATCATGCTCATTATCTTTTGCTCATGTTAAGTTTAGTCACTGATATGATCTTGTGCTGAATTTAAGTGAGAAATCTTAAACTCCAAAAAAATCTGCATGGGGTGGACCATCGACACGATTTAATTTAGGGGGAGGGGGCAGTGTGGTTTGTAGAAAACTTTAAATATTTAAGCAATGGGCATGGTCGTGGGTAAAAAGTTTGTTGAGATCGTGTTTTGCAAAACTCGTAAGAGGGACCTGGGTTTCAACTTAAAAGCCCTCGAGCTGGTAGGGGGTTACCCAGCAATTTCCCAAACGAAAAATTATTTTAGAGATTAATTTAGTGGTAATGATATATATTTAAAAAAGTTTACTACTTACTTCTTTACGGGGAAAAATCGCTCTGAATCGTTTGAGGTCAGAACAATTTTCCCCCCTGAAAAATGAAGGCCTGATTTCTTAGCATTTGGCCCAGCTTGTAGTCGTTTTTTAAACTAGTGCTACGATTGGGTGCGAGATAGGAGTCTACATAAATTTGTATCCAACACATTCTTGTTGTCGTGGAACATGGACTAATTGATGGATGGAAATTGGTGATATATGTGTTTCAGGAAAATGAGACTCGGCAGTCGTATGGGGCTGGTCAATAGTGGGTCTGTAGTCTGGACCAGAGATGCCTACTAGGTAAAGCTCTCACTCAAATTTGGCTCAATATCATTTTTGTTTGCTCCCACATCTCGTTGCACCAAAATCCTTCTTAACTCTCTAAACTCTGATTTCTCAATAACAGAACATTTCATCCACCAGCAACCACCGGCAACCTTGCGGGTTTGATCCTAGCTGTGGATTTTCATGATTTTCCACAACCATTCCAGGCAAAGCTGAGATAGATACTCCACATTAGGGCATGGTCTCCATTTCCAACAAGCAGGTGTCAAAGCTCGAAATTCTGGTGATCTCCTTGCATTTGCGTCCATTTAAAAATTAAATACAATCGGTACGAATCAAAGGAACTTAAGTGCTAATAAAAATATCAGATAGATCTCAGCTCAAGTTAATACCTACATTGAAAGAGTTTCAACTGGTCAATAAACGTACAGACCTGAAAGTTGTGCGTGGAAAAAGGAATAGTGTATGTCAGCAAAATATGTGTATTTAGTTCTTCTTTGAGATTAAGAACACTGGATGGATTCAGAACTTCATAATATATGAAGCACAAGGTTAAGGTATCAGGGCAAACCGCTCACACAAAAAAATGTGGACACAGATTTTTAAATGAACTTAGCAATCCATTGACCACTGTTCACTCTTCAGAGATTCTACATCTTTACAACCCCTTAACTACCTTATACACTTCCAATTAAAACTTATATATAAAAGGAACGTGGTTTATTTAGCAAGTACGTTACCAACACTGTCAACTGTTTGCAAGTACCGGCTCAAGGCATGTATCGATTTCTCCCGTTTAAAAAATTTCTGAAAACTGATAAACTTACATGCAAAGCATAGCTGTTGGGAGCCTCTGCCCTTCCAGGACATTCCCTTGTTCATAATTTCAAATATCGACATTTTCAATTGGGACATAAGAAGGCAGCATTGACAAAATACCACACCATGTTACAGTGATGTGTAACACAACACCAATCATTCTTATTTCTGACAGTGTAATACAATATGGTTGATTGAATGCAGGTGTTGGTATTTGCCATTTGGTACCTATATGTATCTACCAATCAATTTCTCTATGTTGGAGGTCTGCCAAAGATTGTAGTATATATTAACCCTTCAGAGTTAGCATACCTTAGTGTGATGCAAAAGAAGCTTCTTAATATTTAGTAAATTAATAAATCAAACATCAACTAATCTAGGCCTTCATACCACATGTCTTTTTAATAGTGTGAATATTTCACGCTGCACCACTGACAAGTTTAGTTTTTAAGGAAGTAGAAATATATAAATACTATTTACATTGCAATAAATATTGAGTACTTCATCTACATACTGCATTCCATATTTTCAAATCAAACAGGTAATGTCTTAGACACAGTATTTGTAACGGCCGATGAGCAAAGCCTTGTAAAAAATTTGAGACCTGTTTGTCCACCAGGAATGTAACTGACAAGAAACCATAGAAGAGCTATGACCTGTCCTACGGCAAACAGTACTGTTAAAGGCGTGCTCTGCACGCTTAGTGCAAAATACAATGTTGCAAATAATGTTCCGAAATATGCTATCGTAAACGGGAGTCTTTCTCGAGAGAAAAGGTGACGGAGATGGTGCATGGGACCCCATAAAAAGGAGAAGCTGAAACAAAGCAATACAATTATTGAATTAATGACCACGATGCACTTTTATTCTGGACTTCAGTAAATGTTGCATGCTATATATTACCCACGCAGATATCTCTTACCTGCCGATTATAAAAAGGCTACCCATTGTGAACAGGAGAGCAAACTTCCTTGCTTTTAATAACAAAACTGGTGCATACATTGCAGATAAAGTAAAACAGAGCAATCCCATTCCGATGCAAAAGCAGAAACCCATGATTCTCTGCACTCGGCCCTACAAGAAAGGAAACAACAATAGGTTAACAGATGATCCTATCAAGGGGACAAGCTCTGTACTCGAATCAATTATGGGCAGAACATTTAAAAGTATTAAAGCATTATTAAAGGTTCAACATCTTACAAGAGTTGGACAACAGTCCTTCTGTGCATCAGCCAACCACCCATTTGTGCTTGAAGCTTCATTGTTAGCTGGCGCCTTGGTGAACCATTTCTTGATATCGGGGGCTGAGAAATTTATTGAACCATTTATCAGTGGTTGTAGCTGTGATTTATCGTTTCTCGAAAGATATGTATCCAAATCTTTCTTTAAATCCGCCATAATAACACAAATTAATAGCTTGCATCAGACTTAGTCGGCGGCCACCTCACCCTAGAGCTGTCAATGTCAGCTGTCAGTGTCCACATGGCGGTTGCTATTGGTTAATTTTTATCGGTGACGGGTTAGTACAAAACGGCGCTGGAATATTTAAATTGGTTCTCGCAGTTCAGGACTTAAAATTAAAACCAAGATTAATAGATTTTAAAAGAACTTTCTGTAACTTTACTTTTGGATTAAGAGCTTTCGGCTGATAATAAGATGGTGTGCTCCATGTTTTGCACTCAGATGAATGCAGTGGTGGTTATTGGATCATCATGACCCATTGCCATTAGCACATACTTCATTGGCAATCCTTAGGCATGACATCCTAGGCACAAAGAAGCATCTACAAAGTACCTCTCATTAACAAACACGAAATTATAATTTCAAAGTATAACGTTAAATAAATAATGAAACTAGATAAGTCTACATTGTACCCATTGGGTATGACCAAGGTATGACCATCCACACATCACGCGAAAATCCCACAGTTGACTTAAGTCTCAGAAATAAGGTGGTTTTTGACTACATTTTTCATTTTATTGTAGTAGTTCAGCTGCAAATATGGTCTAGAAGCATTGTTCTGGACAACCATAGCCAAAAGTTCCAAGTTTTACATTTTCGGCTTTATAAATATTTTTATTTTTTCATTTAATAGACTCTCACAAGGTTTACAATAATGCTAAGTTCAGTGTACATATCTTCAGTTACAACAACTACCCTAAAAGTAATAGTTCAGTATCTGCATACTCCTATAAAAATACATTAGTATTTACAAAAAAAAACAAGAATGAAATAAGCGGACCAAATGATGCTGTAACGTCAGATTTGAGGTTTATACATAGACGTTCATCGATAAGATACTACTAAGGATTTTTATTCAAAGTTTAATACTTTGACTGCTTCTGCTTGAGTACTGCTTGCACACATTTGGCCATGGTTGGGGATGCACGGCTGATGGTGTCAGTCATAAAGAAATCTGCTAGTTCTTTCTGCTTCACGTCAATCGGGCTGTCGGACAGTTGGGTTTTCACACTCTGCAATTTATGAAACACTTTTTTTTGAAACGGCAAAATCATACAAGATTAGGATAATTGTCGAGTCAATTCAGTTGGCATTCTTACCGCAGAAAGTTCCGATGCTTGGGCGAAATAGTTGGCCTCCTCGACATCTCCGTAGCGAGTGAGGTTTGGCGACACTTCAGTTAGCCTATCCCGGACATCTTGCAAACTGTCATACGGCAGCTTTTGGCCAACAATCTGAAAGAACCAATCCAAAGAATGTATAATCTGCAGATTATTTAGGCTAAGCTTTACTAGGTTCACATGCTACCTAGATGGCTTCAGCAACTCGAAATGCAATTTAGATGAATTTGTCAGCCAAACTCTTCTTGGAGCTGTATTCTGAAAATTTCTCCCTATGCAAGACCAGCCGTCCATTTGGTATTCAGTTTTTTCCTCTTAGCGTTAATAATAAGCAGCTAATATGCAGGGACTGAAACCATTTGACATTTCGGTTTCTTTGTTTTTCCAGTTTTGGTTTTGTACTTTCAAAAATAAATTGGTTTTGAAACCAGCTTAATTACTTAATTCAGTTTTTCCATGCTTTTTGAAAATTTAAAATTCTTAAAATTTCTCATACAAAATTGGGTGCAAGTCAAGAAAATTTTATGGCTTTTTCACCACTAACTTTGCCTGAGAACCAGCCCGTACAAAATCTCGCCTCTTTCAGTTTGCTTTCAGTACGAAAATGAAGAAAATTACTAAGAATGTCAAGATTTGGGCCTACATATTGAAGAGCCAGATTTTTTTGTGGCTTTGAAAGGCTATTTAAAAAACCGAAATGAGCCTAAGAAGCCAAATATAAACCAACAAATATATAACGGTACGTTTCCCGTTTCATTCTTTGGACGTTTAAAAGAAACGGTTTCAGTATTGAAAATTATCGTTTTTTTCCAGTTTTTGGTTTCCGCCCCTGCTTATAAACGCTCAGCAACTGACTGAATACGAAACAAAATATCGTGCCCAGTACAGTCTAGCACTGGGGAAGGTAACAGAATAAGGCTCCTGTTCTATGAAGACACAAGTCATAATAAATCGCTACAATTTCAAATATTAATAAACTCTTGGCACCTAGGCATAAGATTTCTTCAGTACCGAAGCAAAGTGAATCCAATCCACACTAGTAAAGCCAGACACATCAAGGTCTAGCCATAAAGCCTAGCAGTCAGCTGGCAAACTCCAAAGCTATACCTCCGACAGTGCCCGGATGATCTTCCAGTCCTCCCTGGCCATTCCCGGGGGGGTGACCGCTACCAGCGTCTGCTGTGCACGGCCTTCCGTGTTCACATACGTCCCTTGCTTCTCTGTGTACGCTGCCCCCGGCAAAATGGCATCGGCCATTGCTGCCCCAGCGTCGCCGTGGTGACCTGTACGACATGTGATGTTGTGCTAGGAAACTTTGCGGTGCGAGCGTAGAGAAGCAAGCAACTCTTTAAAAATGTTTTCTGTCATACCCACCTTCCATTGGTTTATCTAATCTTATGGGACTTTTCCAGTTTTCAATATATATTTTTTTAAATCAAAAAACTACTGAAACAATTTTCCCCAAAAACTAAGCAGTTCTATGCTGGTAGAGTTTTCAAAGGTGATTCAAATTTCAAGTCGACCAGTCTTTCCCATTTAGGCCGTAGAGTATGTACAAACAGAGAAAAAAAGGAGAGAAAGAAAGAAATAAGAAAGTGCCCTTATTGGCGAATGCCAGGGGTGGTGCCAGTCTTATGTATTTTTCACATTTTTTCCTATTGTAAAAGTTTACTTTTTCCTATATATTATGAAGCCATTTTAGTTTCACACTTTTTCACACAAAATAAAGTATTTTATTTGCTTTTACAACCTTTTAATTTTTTACGCAATACCACAAGACTTTTTTGACAAATACTAAACCAGGTGATGGTTTGTATTAAAAATCTATTTTTTTCAGGTAGGTGTTCAAAAATTGTGCGCTGCCTTAAAACCTAACACCACAACCATCGGGCTCTCAAAACTTACGACCAACCATATTTTCGATTTCACATTTTCTACCATTTTTTTTTTTTTTATAGTGGTGTTTAACGATGCACTCTATGTACAACTGGCCCTGTGGCACTGGTCTCTTGGCGTCGGTGTATGATAGGGTGATAATGAGGGTGATGATGAACCTAACAGGGAAGAGGGTAAACCCGGTGCCGGCACGTAGCCTACTGCTGTCGAAAAGCACCAAGGAGACCTTAACGTCCCTTCCGAAGGACGATACAACTCAAACAGCATGGGATTCCTCCACTAATCTGTACTGCCGAGAGGTGGATTGCAAGTGGAATGAAGCTGTCACACTAACTTCAAACCCTCCAACCTCTCTCCCGAACAGTCCACCAAATTTACAAAGAACTGTTTTTTCCACAACTTTTCAAAGGGTTTTCAAAGGGTGTTTGGTTTTTCAAATTTCTCACATCAGGACCTGTACTACGACCTGGATCCGCACCTTGGTAGATGACAAACGTGTCTTCGGGGACGTCCTCGCAGCTGAGAGCGCCCTCGTCAGCTCCGAGCAGGTAGAGCACCTTGGGCGGGTTGTTGCGGATCTCCGCCACGCCTAGCTTGTAGCCGAGGTCTAGCGCCGCCACCTGGGACGCGATGCGCTGAAGCACGTTCAGCACCTTCCACTCAGGCGGCACCTGCAGGCAACACCAATCGATACGCAATTCTTCCTTGGTAATTGTATTTCTTAGTCGTGTTCCGCTTCACATGTCGAGATAAGGTACGTAGGCGTACGGTAATATTACATAATCTAAGGTCGTGTAAAGTTTATACGACGACATATTAACAGAGAAAAATCCTCTACGTATCCAAAAAAAACCCCATTAGAAACATGAGTTGAATTCTAGATATTCCCTCAAACTTTCCCAATGTTGCATATCCATGCTATTTAGTTCTTGCTGGAGTTTTTTTCGAAAACTAGTGCATGGATTAGGAGAAGATATGAGTCTAAATAATTTTTAGCCCTCTTAATAATTGAAGATTTCAGCCTGTGCTCACGGAGACTCGATCAACGCAAAAATAACCCAGGAAATATGGATAACCTAAAACACATTTTTCAGTATACAGCTGATTGTGGCTTGATGAACCTATTGAAGAACTAATTTGAATGATTTTCTAATTGATAAATTTGATGAATGAAAAGACACAATTTTTCTTGAATCAGAGTTATTCCTACCTGCTCAAAATCAAAGAACTTGCCAATAAATTTTATATAAGATTGTTTCATGAGCATTTAGCTCCCACTAAAGCATTTTAAGCTCCCCTTGAAAAATGGGCAGCTTGGCTACAATTTCTTCTCTGGTTTGAATTGGAGCAGAAACATTTTTTGCATCTAAATTACTAACTAGAAACTACGTAATTTACAAGTGTCATTTTCGTCAATTGAAAGGTTACAACCCCTTTAAAAGATGTAACGGATTTTCTTTACAAATGATATTTCCTGCTCCAGCCGTAGCCATATTGGATCGTACCTGCGATTTAGTCGCCGCGTTGCGAGCGATCTGCTGCACGAGCGACAAGATGGCGCCCCCGTCAGCCCGCTGCAGCTGGTCCGAGCCGACCACGATCAACGGCCGTTTGGCATCACCCAGCTTCTTGCTGAACGGATGTGAGCCGCTTGACAGCTGCTTCAAGATGTCCACGCTGTCTCCCAAGTGCTGGCCAGAAAAAACACACAACTCAGTTATAGGTAAGCTGTTAATCGCTTAATGATTTTTGTATTGACTTCAGTGTCTAAATGTCTACATTGGCATTTCAAAAGATGTTTAGGGAAATTCTATCCATTTATTAAAAAATGTAAGATTCCGAAAAACGTCCTCAATCGACACGAGAATAGCACAGAAAAATGCAAAAAGTTAAATACATGCCTTCAGAAATGCGCTAAGGTGGCTAAACGAACGCACTTATTAAAAAATCTATATATTTTTTAGAGAAGAAGGTGGGTAGGTATGCCAATAGGCACATTCTTTTTTTATGATTATAGTTGCTCTCAAAGTCCCATTGGTCGAGGAAGCTTTACGTCCATTCTCTTATGGGAAATTATTTTAGAAGGGAACTAGATCAAAAAGTGCCGCTTTCGACAATTGTTTCACGGGCTCGTGGCAGATTTTTTTTTTTTTTACCTTGCTGAAGTCACAACTTATGAGCCTTATTTATGATAGATTTGTAGATGAACATGTAAATACTTCTTTAAGAACAGCTTTTTGATTTTTTGGTGTCGTGTTGTGTGTGTTTTTTCCCTTTTAAGTTAATTACAGTGATCTTGTAAGAACTGGTCAATCACATCAAATTTCAACATGTCAAGAGAGAGTGAGAGAGAGCAAGACAGTGAGAGGTAAAGAGAGAGGGTAAGGGAGCATCTTTTAGATATAGACAATCTTCACTACAACTACAGTGATTTTTCTTGCTATTTCAGGCGCCTCTTGTTTCTAATCTCCCCTCCACTACCTGTTTTGATAAGCATATCCCAGAATTTCAGCTTCCTGCTGCCCAAGAGCCCAAAAAGCAAATACAAGCTATGTAACAATAAATAACTCCTTAGCTCATTCATTCAGTCATTCGTCATCATAAAACTATATGACATTTTAGCTCTTTTCTTTTTTATTAAAACAGTATTAGATAAATATTAAATATGCACCAAAGAATAAGAAAATACAACCCGTATTTCACTATCACAAAACAGAAATGTAGGAGTAGCTCAGCATA